>PVIJ01010705.1:0-58711 GCA_004024925.1 Scalopus aquaticus | reverse complement strand
GGGGGGGAGGAATGATCCGGAGGGAGGGAAGGGAAAGGGCACAAAATGGAATAGAAAAGAACACAAGGGACCATGGAGATGGATCACGGGTGAATTGGTGGTGGGCTACCCAAGGGGAATGCAAAATGTAAAAGACATAAATAACAATAAAAATATATATTATAAAAAAAAATAAATAAAATCCAAAAAAAAAAAGAATTTTGTGAGGAATAATGAGAGAGTGCATGTGAAGTGCTAGGCACATAAGTACTTGATAAATGTTAACAATGATAATTACAAATTATAAGCCCAACATTTTCTCCTGACTTCCCATATAACTGATTGCCTACTGAACATATCCCTCAGGAAAATCAAGGTTACCATGTCCAGACTTGCCTTCATGATTGTGTCCTCCAGTTGTGTTCATCCTGTGCTTTCAGTCTTTATACTACATCATCATTTATCCAGTCACACAAACCATAACAGTAGCTTGCGTGTGCATAATTTTAGACTCCTCACGTTTGCTTAATCTCCATATGACTAACTAGCAAGTTAGTTCCACTTATTTTCCCTTGCTTACATCTGTTGTATCTGTGTCCTCCTCCCCAGCTGTCATAGTTAAGACATTCATTTACATAGTCTTCTATTTGGTCCTCAATTCACCTACATGGTCTTTTAATTCTTCTCCCTGACTCCTGAAGCCTTATTTCCTTTTAGTCTATTCTCTAAATTGCTGATAGAATGATCCTCTACAGACTCCTTAATGCTTAAAGGATAAATTCCAAATTATTTAGTGTGATATGTAAGTTACTCAGTGATTTCACACTTTCATGTCAAACGGTTTATATTGCTTTATCTACAGGAAATGCTTACCTACCTTGTCCACCTAATAAATACGTACTCAATGATCAGGGTTTATTCTAGGCTCACCTACTCCAGGATGATTCCCATGACTGTATCACTCCTTACCCAAATTAAAACTTTTTTGCATTCTCCTACACTACATGTGAATACTTCCTTAGAAACTTAAATGTTTCCTTAAATACTTTGTTCCCCATTTTAACACAAAGCTAACTTCCTCTCTTAAGGTGTAAGCTCCTTCAGTGCAGGTCTTGTTTGGATTCTCCTCTGCTTAGACTCTTTTAATTTACCGCTTGCAACACAACACTCTTTGTCATCTGAATTGATGAACTGATAAAAAAAATATGTGTCTTTAGTAGGATGGAAAATAATCTTCTGATTTATTACTTCATTTGACCAGTCATACCACAATTGAAAGAACCCATGTTAAAACATATTTCAGATTCTTTCCACTTCTAAGAGTTTGTGAGTCTACCTTATCCTTGATATTATAGAGTATGACGCTAAAGTATGAGGTCTGATGTATGTTCCAATGAACTTACAATATATGTGAGGAGGTAAGCCTAACATCTATTAAAATCCTAAGTAACAATGGATGTTGCTTAGGAGTGATAAGGCAAGAGGACTAGACATCAAATTTAATCATATACCATAAATAAGAATTCAGTGGCGGGATTATTTACCAATCACTAGTGTAGTTAGACAAGACTTCCTGGAATGAATGGTATTTGAGACAGACTTTAGAAAATGGTATAAGTAATGGATAAACAATAGCAATAGTAGTATAGAAAGTGGTTACAAACATGTACCCTATATCTAACTTTCTGGCTATAAATAAATCCAGCTCTCCTACTTACTAGTCTTATGATTTTGTGAAAGCAACTTCACATCTGAGTCTCTACCACTTCCTCCATACATTTAAGATAATAATCTTCTCTGTTCATGTTTGAGGGATAAATAAAATATTGTATACAGAGTTTAAGACAGTTCCTAGTGTATAGTATTTAATATATCACTTAGTAAATGTTAATTGTTATTATATATTATGTATATGAGGATTTCCATTTTGAAGTTTTTGCAGCTATCCTTAGCAACCCTATGAAAACAGGGAGAATAATTATTATTTTCTTTGACAGATAGTAAACTGAGGCCCAGAGAATGGAATGACTCTTCAAAGGAAAGTTAGTGGTCGAATCAAATCTCTTGAATCTCTAGGAAGCTAGAGCCCCTTTTGAGACCTATCTTTTACCATTGACTGGTCTTTTATTCCTAGTGACCTTAAGTCAGTAGTAAAGGACAGTGCCAAGGTGGGGGATAGGTCACTGTTTGTGGCTTCCCACCCATGCATTAACAATTGCAAGACCACTAAGGCTCAGGGAACAGCAATAATGGGGCTTATTTAACAAAAAGACTAGGGAAAGAAAATAGTTTCTAAGGCTACAGTGGCTGGCTGTCTCACCCCAGATAGTGTCTGCAGTGTCCTGTAGTCCCAAACAAAGGCTGCTAATGCAAGTTGGTGCTATTATGTCAATAACAGCCTGGAACTGGGGGCATACTGGCAAACAGTGGTCCAGGATCCAATTCACATTGGTAGTTTGAGGTGCTCACAGGTGGAGCCACTGAGGTAACATGGCAGCAGTCCATAGCAATAGTCTGAAGGCTGGACTGGACAATGCCAGACACCAGACCAGACAGCAACAGAAGCAATAACACCAGGGCCTCCCTGGTGGCGCAGAGGTTAGGTGCTGCACTGTGGAGCTGTCAGCAGCGGCGATGCAGGTTCAACGCCCGGCCGGGGAGAATCCCACATGGTGTGGCAGACCTCTCCTGCCTCGCCCGCTGCTCCCCTCAGCAGTGTATTTCTGATCTGCCTGTTCTGCTCCCAGCTCTGTCTCTGGTGAACCCTCTCACCGCCCCACACCTCTGGTCTGTACCCCAGCTTGTATGTATAAATAAATAAATCTTTAAAAAAAAAACAGAAGCAATAACACCAGGAGGTGGTCTCAAATGATCAGAATTGATGGACAGCTCTCAAAGATGGCCAGACACAGAGTGCCAGTCACCTTTCAGCAGTGCTGGGTAGCAATAGGAAGTGATGCCAGTCACCACTGGTCACCAGGAAGGGATATATTACAGCTTTTGTGAGTTATTGGTATAAAACAATAGTTAACAGCTGTTTGAGACACCAGACTGAGGCCAACGGTATTCCTTGCTTGTGATATCAGAGGCAGGGCCGTAATCAGGTGCAGTGACTGGGTATCTATGAGGTCTACAGGGTTCTGAAGTTCTGCTGAATCCCATGGAGGTCCTCTGCTTGATACTTTTTCTTTGGAGGCCATCTGCTGAATCCTTCATTCTTCAGAGGCCAGCTGCTGAATTCTTCTCTAGTCAGAAACCAGTTGCTGAGTGCTGCTTCTCTCCTCAGAGGCTGGCTGTTAACTACATCAAAATGACTTTTGCTCTGCCTTATATTCTTTTCAGGGCCCCCCACCCTACAAGCCCAACTGGACCATTTTTCAATCTTAAGCATCTGATTGCTTTGGTTAACACCAATTAGCTCACTCTCATTTTCAATTTTCATAATTAGCTCAAGGGCTTGAGCTAATTAGCTCAATTATTTCATAATTACCTCAAGGCCTTGAGGCCTAAGCTGGAGATCTCGAACCTGTCCAATTATGATCCTGGTAGCAGACACCAGAAACAGACACTTGCACAAACTTGACATGCACTGAGGTCTGGTAGAGCTCTCAGGGAGCTATTTTGGAGTAGACTCAGTATGGCTGGTGCCCCTCAGCAGGACTGGGTATAACAATACTAGGGGTGGGGGAGGTACAGCAGTGAATCAGGCCTAGGGGGCTTTCTCAGTTCTTGTCTCAGCGAGGAAAGACTTTAATGTTGAGGCAAGAATTAGGCATCAAAGCAAGAGATTTATTCATAGATAAGAAGTTAGGAAAGCTCCTTGAGCAGAGAATTGGCCTCAGTAATCTAGAAGACCCACAGGTCCAACCAATCAGCAAGAAATGCAACACCAAAACAACTGACCACAAAACCCCACTATACACATACAAAGACCTACTTCTTTCCCTCTCAGTGGCAACATTTTCACAACGCATTTGCTCAGATAGCTTTCTTGTCCTACTTTTTTTTTTTTAAAAAGACTTATTTATTTATGCATACAAGAGCTGGGGTATAGGCCAGAGATGTGTGTGTGTGGGGGGGTACTTCGGGGAGTGAGAGGATTCACCAGAGACAAAGCATGGGGCAGAACAGGCAGATATACTGAAATACATTGCTGAGGCAAGCAGTGAGCAAGACAGGAGAGGTCTGCTATGCCATGTGGGTTAGCTCCCTGGCCTGGAATGAACTCCTGCTGCAGTGGCTCATGGATAGCTTCATAGTGCTGAAACTTAACCCTTGTACCACCAGGGAGGCCCTCTTGTCCAACTCCTTATTTGTCGATAAATGTTCTGCTTTCCTGCCTAACTCTCGTCTCACCATTAAAATCTTTCCATGCAGAGATAAGAACGACCCCTGACCCCGGGACTCCCAGGCCTCCAGGTCCCATTTAGCAGCACTGGAACATAGGTTCCATCATATTAGTCTCACCATAGATTCACACCATGTTCACCCAGCCTGCTGTGGGTCTCTCTGCCTGCAGCAACAGGGAGCCACAGTGACAGAGCTTCTCCATCATGGCTCAAGGTTCCTCCCCTGAAGCAAGAGCTAAGGGGCTTGGTGGTCCCTCCATTGCTTAAGCCCCAGCCAGAACTGCATGCCCTGGCATGGCAGAGCAAGAGAACCACCACTGCTCACTGATTCTGCTGGCAGTTTTCAGAGTGGCCTGGGCTGACTGGCCCACAGGCAGCAAACTTGGGCAGAGGACAGGGAAACTCCCATCACTTCCCTGCCACCTAAGCTTATGCCACCGAAGCCCTGGGGGCTCTGAAGCTCAAACCCAGCTGGCATGGGTGAGAGGGAGAATGCCTACAGGTGGAGGGTGTTCAGGAGGTGAACAGGGAAAATGCTTACAGCTGCTGGTTTCAGAGTGGCCTGCGTCAGCCACCAGCTGGCCTTCAGGATGGAGCCAACAAAGCCTACATGCCCTGCAGCTCAGGTTGCAGGGGAAAGCCAGTTATGACCCATGGTTTGTGCTGTGGGGATCTGGTTTCAACACCACAACTTCTCAACAGCTGTTTTATACATGCTTGAGAAATAGAACTGAGTGGAATTCAATGAAGTGGAGGATATAGGAAAGAGTGTTAAGAAAAAGTCAGGGGCCTCCCTGGTGGTGCAGTGGTTGAGCGCTCTGTGTCGGCAGCCCGCAATGCGAGTTCGACGCCCAGCCGGGAGAATCCCGCATGGTGAGGCAGACCTCTCCTGCCTCGCCCGCTGCTCCCCTCAGCAGTGTATTTCTCATCTGCCTGTTCTGCTCCCCACTCTGTCTCTGGTGGGCCCTCTTGCCACCCCACACCTCTGGCCTGTACCCCAGCTTATATGTATAAATTAAAAAAAAAAGAAAAAGTCAGAACTATCTTTACTATTTAATGTTTATTGATGACTGTCTACTTCAGTGTTGAAGGTCCAGACCCTGGCTTTTAGGCCTTGATAGAGGTACAAAAGACAACCCACCCCACTAGGATAAAATTTATTTAAGGTTGAGAGTATAAACATTGTCTGGCTCTAAACCTCATTGAGTCATAAAAGCAAACAGAAAGTGTTGAGTCAATTTTCTGAAGAGAAAGGAAAGCTTTTGTGCAATAATTACGTTTGGCAAAACTGTTTCTTATTGACCAGCACGGATTCTAAGGATTGAGTACTGAATAGTTCATGTATGGTTTTCACAGTAAGAGAAATATAATGATAAACTTCTCTTTCTTCAGATTAATAACTCATCACAATCTTCTCCTCAGGAAAAACAAAACACCTCTTCAGATTCCAAAGTGTACTCTATCCTTCTTCCTAGTCAAGGTTAGATCAAGCCATCAGAAAATAGCCCCACAATATCTCTGTTTCACCTGAGCTCACTCAGCTCAGTTCTTTCTCTCTCTTGCTCTCTCCCACACAAATACAGAGCGAGAGCGAGAGTAAGAGCGAGAGTGTGCATTAACCCCATGGTCCCTGACTGTTAAAAGTGATACTCTCTGACCATAATATGATACGGTTTTTAAACACCCCATCCTAGAATGTCCAAAAGAAAATCAACTCTGCTATCGCCAACTATATGCTGGGTATGGTACAACTTTTAATAGGGTTCCTGTAGCAAAACTCAGTTGGGGAACATTTTTTTTTCATTGAGATATAATTGACATATAGCAACATATTATAAATGGGTGTTGAATCCTATCAAAAAGACTCCACTGAAATACTAGAAATAATAAATGGATATAGTAAATCGGCAAGATACAAAGTCAATATAAAAATATTTTGTGTTTCTACATGCAAACAATGAATTAGAGGAGAGATAAGAAGACAATTCCATCTTCAGTTACACCAAAAAAGATGAAATGCCTGGGAATAATGTTACCAAAGGAGATTAAGGGGCTATACACTTAAAACTATAAAACATTACCCAAAGAAATTGAAAAAAAACATGTAAAATAATGGAAGGATAGCCCATGCTCATAGATCGAAAGAACATTGTTGAAATGGACATATTCCCTAAAAAAATTTACAGATTCAACACAATACCTATCAAAGTTTCAATGACATTTTTCAAGGAACTAAAACAATTCCAAAATGTGTATGGAAGCATAAAAGATTTTGAGTAGCCAAAGCTATACTGAGAAAAAGAAGAAAAATAGAGGTATTACATTCCCTTACTTCAAAATATACTAAAAAGTCATCAAAATGGTATGGTAATGGAACAAAAGCAGAAACAAATGAAATAGAATACCAAGCACAGAAATAAACCCATACAAATATGGATAGCTAATCTTTGACAAAGGAGAAGACAATGTAATGGGGAAAGGAAAACCTCTTCAACAAATTATGTGAAATTTGTACAGTCATATGCAAAAAAAGCTACTTTATAAGTTAACATGTTAAGTGAAATAAGTCAGAAAATGCAAGACAGTTACTGGATGGCTTCCTTCATGTGTAGAATATAAATAACCAAAGAAACAAACTGGCAACACAAAAATAAAATCTAGACTGAAAAATATGGTGATTACCAGAGGATGTGAGGGTATAGAAGGGGTAGTGAGATATTGTATTGGTACCGGAGCTTTGGTGGGAGAGAGTGAAGAATGTGCACATTTTGTAGTGTGAAACTGTACTCCAAAAATAGTTTTTTAAACTAACGGCAAATCAATAAATTTGATTTAAAAACATTGTATTCCATGTTTACAACATGATTCAATATTTGTATATATTGCAATTGGGGAGATATTATTAATCTCCATCTTAGGGAGGAGCAAACTGAGACTTGAAAAAGACAACAGAGCAATGGAACTAGAAATCAATACTAAATATCTTTCATTCCAAAGCCACATATTCTGTGCATTAAGTTTTCTCATGTTCAATTAGAGGGGATCATACTCAGTGAAATAAGCCAGAAAGAAAGAGAAAAATATCGAATGGTTTCACTTATAACAGGACTATAGGGAGGCCGGGTGGGAGAGAGACAATCAGTGTGGGGGGGGGGAGCCGGAGGGAGGGAAGGGAAAGGGCACAAAATGGAATAGAAAAGAACACAAGGGACCATGGAGATGGATCACGGGTGAATTGGTGGTGGGCTACCCAAGGGGAATGCAAAATGTAAAAGACATAAATAACAATAAAAATATATATTATAAAAAAAAAGTTTTCTCATGTTGTAAGAACTAGAGCATGTTGTAGAACTAGTTTTCTCATGTTTTCTCATGTTGTAAGAACAGTCAGGCACTATGCATCCTAAACCTATATCTATTCATTTCTCATAAGGAAATTCTAAATTAGCTATTTTTGTGATCTCAACTTTATTGTTGATGAAGAAACTAAGGCTAATACTCAACTCCATACCAGATAAAATTAGAACATTTAATAGATTAATATGGTCCCTACATAAAGAAAACATAGAAATTCATTAAATACACTATAGTTTTGAATATTTGTACAAGCAATGACTAGTAGCTAGAATGAATGACTAACTATAATATCCACTATCTGGAATGAATTTCATAGTCATAATATTGAGTGAAATAAGCAACCTACAAAAGGACATAGAACTTTGGTGGTGTTTGTGATTAGGCATACACACATATCAAGTTATAAAGCTGTGCTCCTGAAATTATATAGTATTTAAAACCAAAGTTAAGTCAATAAATTTGGATTTAATAAAAGAACATGAACATAATATATGATTCCATTCATATACAATTTTAAAACAGGTGAAATTAAACTATAGTGCTTATGTAGAAAGAAAACCAAGGAAACGATTATTTATTATTATATATTCTCATTTAAATTCCCTTCCTTAGTCACTTCCTCTCTCCAATTTCCCTTCATCTCTTTCTCTTTCCTTGTCTATTTTCTTAATAAATTACATATGTCAAAATGAAATTTTTACTCTTCTAAGTACTAAGAAAGAGCCTAGACATTCCTGAGAGGAATTTTACAGTTTCTACCTTGAGATACACTATACCCTTGATCCAGGTATGACAACTGTGAGAGGGCCAAGATAGAGTAGAAGGTTGAATTGGTGACAGTTACCATGTATGACTTAGTGCACCTGTGTAAAGCAATGAGTTCACAGGACAAGTGAATCTTCAAAAAGAATATGTCACATGGCAAAATGTACCGCATGTCTCACTATATAAACTTCAAATCCCCCCTAGTGAAAAACTTCAGGAACCCTAAAGGAGATTAAATACTACAGTTGAAACTTCATTAATTATAAACTTCTATTTCTTGCCAAAGGTGCAGTTTTATTGACCACAGAATAGTTACTGGCAACATGAAAAAAAAAAAAGAACAAGAACAGCACTTGGATATCTGACTGACTTGAGGCCAATATCTTGGACTTTCTGTGTCTGGAGATGATATACTTAACACATATAAACCAATAAAATTAAATGGTATAATAATAATACCTAATTTACAGAACTGTTTTAAAAAAAACACCTGACACATAGTAGGTCCACAATAAATAAATATTTCCTTCATTTTCTTTACTTTGTAATCTCAGCCAGACTTCAGAAAGTAAAGCAGAAGACTCAGTGCCAGATGACTTCAGAGGATATGTACTAGTTTAGTTATGGAAAGATGTACTTCAAAATCTACTAATTTGTCATTGTCGAATAAGCAGACATTTCTGAAGACAAAATATCAATCTGCCATCTGTTTCAAGTTCCCTGTTATATGAAGAAACAGAGAGAGGAGGTTTGCTTAGCTATATACTTTTTTTTAAAGATTTATTTATTTTATGCATACAAACTGGGGTACAGGCCAGAGGCATGGGGCAGCGAGAGGGTTCGCCAGAGACAGAGTGGAGGGCAGAACAGGCAGATGGATGGAAACACACTGCTGAGGGAGCAGTGGGTGAGGCAGGAGAGGTCTGCCTCGCCATGTGGGAATCTCCCTGGCTGGGCACCGAACTGGTGCTGCCGCTGCCAACAGCTCCACAGCACAGCGCTTAACCACTGTACCATCAGGGAGGCCAAAAAAATACATATTTTTTAAAAGATTTATTTATTTATACATACAAGCTGGGGTACAGACCAGAGGTGTGGGGCGGCGAGAGGGTACACCAGAGACAGAGTGGATAGCAGAACAGGCAGATCAGAAATACACTGCTGAGGGGAGCAGCGGCCCAGGCAGGAGAGGTCTGCCATGCCACGTGGGATTCTCCCCGGCTGGGCATCAAACTCGCATCACCGCTGCCAACAGCTCCACAGCGCAGTGCTTAACCCTGCGCCACCAGGGAGGCCCATAAAAATAAAATTTTTAAGCAAGCAAGCAAGCAAGCATGGGCAGCCATAATTATATCACATAAAATAGACTTTCAGCTAAGAAAGGAAACAAGATACATGGATGCACAATATATAATGATCAAGGTGACAATACACCTGGAAGACCTAAGAGTAATCAATATATACTCACCAAATGAGAGAGCACCAAAATACCAATACTAATAGACAATTGCTATTATCTATAAAAAGAGACATTGAAGGAAATACATATGTGGTAGGATACTTCAAAACCCTATTCTAACCAAAGGACAGATCAGTCAGATGAAAACTAAGCAAGGAAATAATAGCACTAAATAAAGATGCAGACCTCATTGGCCTAAGACATCTATAGGACACTGCATGCCCCCAAAACCAAAAACACATTTTTCTCAAGTTCACATTGATCATTCTCCATAACTGACCACAAACTGGGTGACCAGTCAAATATCAAAAATTATGTGAAGATTGAAATCATACCAAGTGACCTTTATGACCATAAAGGCAACAAACAACAAATCAACCTAAAAAAAAAAAGGATACCTCCTATTACATGGATAATGAACAATGTGTTACAGAAAGAATACTGTATTAATGAGGAAATCAAAGAAGAAATTTAAAAGCACTTGAGACAAATAATAACGAGAACACAACATTCCAGAATATATTTGACACAGCAAAAGCAGTGGTAAGAGGAAAGTATATAGCAATACAGGGCCACATCAAGAGACAAGAAAGAACTTAATCTCCCATTTTGAGGACCTAGAAAAGAACAATGAAAAAAACCCAAAGCCAGCATAAGAAAGGTAATAATAAAAATTCAAGCAGAAATAAATGAAAAAAAAAAAAGACAATTTCATTGAGTAACCAAAATGGTCATTGAAAAAATAAACAATATAAGCCGACATCTAGTTAGGTTCAAAATGGAAAAAAGGGAGAGAACCCAAATAAACAGGTTCATTAATGAAGAGAAATTACAATAGATACAGCAGAAATCCAGAGGATAATTAGAGACTGCTATGAACATACTGTGAACTATGCAAACAGGGTCAACAACCTAGATGAGATGGACAAATTTGTATAAGAATACAACCATCTAAGACTGAACAGAGAATAAATAGAAAATTTGAACAAATGAACTATAAGCAAGTTAATTGAAACAATAATCAAAACCATCCCCCAAACCAAAAGCCCAGGTTCAGATGGTTTCACAAGTGAGATCTACTAAACATTCAAAGATGAGCTAATGCCTATGCTGCTAAAACTCACTCAAAAAAATGAGAAAGAAGGAAAACTCCTAAGTACATTTTAAGAGGCAAATATCACGCTAACACCAAAACCAAAACAATACACACAAACAAAAGAAAACTACAGACCAATCTCCCTAATAAACACAGTTGTAAAGATCCTCAATAAAATCTTAGCAAACCAAATCCAATAATGCATCAAAGGTTATAGATCATGACCAAGTGGGATTTATCATCAAAGATGATTTGAGAGACACAAAGATAGTTTGACATCCAAAAACAATTAACATAACTCACCACATTAAAAAGAAAAAAAAAAAGAAAAACCATATGGTCGCATCAATAGATTCAGAGAAAGCACTTGATAAAGTTCAACAGCCAATATCTTAACACAATAAAAGCCATATAGGACAAACCCACAGGAAACATCATTCTCAATGTTGAAAAACAGAAAGCCTTTCATTAACATATGGAACAAGACAAGGATGATCACTATCACCACTGATTTTTTAATAAATACTGGGAATCCTAGGTATAGCCATTAGGCAAGAAAAGATAGAAAAGGAGTCTAATTGGAAGAGAAGTAAATTTATCATTATTTGCATGTGATATGATAATACATAGAGGGAACCTAAAAAATTCAATGGAAAAAAATAAAAATAATATTCAAGTTCAGTAAAGTAGCAGGTTATATAGTCAATACACAAAAATCATGAGACTTCCTATATACAATCAGTCTTAAGAAGAAACTAAGAAAACCATCCTATTTACAATTATACAAAAAAAAAGAAAGAATACCTGTGAATAAACCTAGCAAAGGAGGTGGAAGACTTATACAAGGAAATTTACCAAACATTGTTAAAAATAAAAGAAGAGGATACAAGTAAATAGAAAGCAATCCCCTGCATGAATAAGAAGAATCAAAATGATCAAAATTGCCATCTTACCCAAAACAATTTAAAAATTCTATGCAATTCCAATAAAAATTTCAAGGACATTCTTCAAACAAATGGAACAATATTGTTGAAATTTACATGGAATCACAACAAAAAACAAATAGACACAGCCTTCCTGACAAAAAGGGTAAGAATGGGAATATTGCACACCTAGACTTCAAATTATACTACAAAACCATTATAATAAAAACAGCATATGGTACTGGAACAAAAACAGACACACAGATCAATGAAATTGAATTGAAAACCCAAAAATAAAGCCATATATGTATGGTCAACTGATTTATGTTGAAGAAGCAAAGAATATACACTGGAACAAGGAAAATTCTTCAATAAATGGTGCTGGGAAAGCTAGACTGCTACATTGAAAAGAATGAAGATAGACTACTATCTCACACCATACACAAAAATCAACTCAAAATGAATAAAGACTTGGATGCAAGACTTGGAACCATAAAATACATATAAAAAAGCATAGGCAAAACACATCATATACTTCAGAAACATATTTGAGGACTTATCTAGAAGCAAGGAGTAAAAATGAGATGATAAACAGCTAGCACTATATCAAATTAAAAAGCTTCTCTAAGCAAAAGAGACAACCACCAAAATGAAGAAGACACCCTATTGAATGGGAGAAAATATTTGAAGAACATAAATCTGATAAGTGACTATAGCAAAGATCTGCAAAGAGCTTATACAACTCAACAAAAATAATCAGCCCAATCAACAAATGAGGAGAAGGTCCGAAAAGACACTTGTCCAAAGGAGAAATGCAAATGGACAACAGGCATATTAAAAAAAAAAAGTTCAACATCACCTATTATCAGGGAAATGCAAATTAAAACCACAACAAGGTGCCACCTCATACCTGTGAGAATGGCCCATATATATTAAAAAAAAAAAAAGATAAAAAACAAAGAAACTCAGAAACAACAAACGCTGAAGAGGATGTAGTGAAAAGGAACCCTCTGACACTGCTGGTGGGAATGCAAATGTCTAAGCACTGTAGAATGCTGTGTGGAGGTTCTTCAAAACACTTAAATTGGATCTGCCATTTGACCCAGCGATTCTACTCCTAGGAATCTACCCAAAGGACACAAAAACACTAATTTAAAAAGAAATCTGGACTCATATGTTTATTGCTGCACTATTTACAATAATCAAGATGCCCAAATACCTCAAAACAGATGAACGGATCAAGAGAATGTGGCATATATACAAAATGGAATACTACTCAGTGATCAAAAAGGACACACTCATGCCATTTGCCACAACATGGATAGAGCTGGAATTATGCTAATCTAAACAAGTCAGAAGAAAAAAGATAAATATCAGGTTGTTTACCTTGTATTCAGAATATAGCAAAACAAAACAAAATGTCAGGGGGAAAAAAAGTCAAAATGTGTAAGCTGACCATAGATCTGAGGCATAGAGCATGGGAGTGGCAGGGAGTGGGGTCCAAACAGGGGAGGGAAGAGCACAAGAGACTATGGTGATGGCTCACAGGTGCCATGGTGGTTGGGAAAACTATAGGGACTACACCTGAGGGGAGAAATATACTTGCCTCCAAAAATTAACAGAGATATTAGAAAAGAAATAAATTTAATTTTACAAAAGAAAGAAAATGAGGTTTGCTCCAGGAATACAATAGTGGTTTAATATTCTATATCTTTTCCAAGAAAAGTAAATAAAAAACTCCTATGATCATCTAAGGAGAAGCAGATAAACATTTGAAAAACATCAATGTCCATACATGATATAAACTCTTAGCAGACTAACAATAGAAGGGAAATTCCTTGATCTGATAATGAATATCTGTAGATAGCTACAGAAAACATTACACTCAGTAGTGAAATGTTAAAAGCCTTTCTTTTAAGATCAGGAGTAATACGTCCATGATGCCTGTTGTCATCATTTCTATTCAAAATTATATTGGAGTTCGGGCGAGTGCAATAGAATAGGAAAAAGAAAGAAAAACATAAAAGAATAGAAAGGAAGACATAAAGCTGTTATTTTTCTCAGATGATATATTTGTATATGTATAAAATACTAAAGAATCTGAAAAATTAAAATTAATAAGTAAATTTAGCAAGGTCTCTGGATGCAAGGCCAGTATAAAAACTAAATTATATTTCTATATAATTTCAGTATTTATCACATTAAAAATGACACCATTTGCAATAGTATCAAAACTATTTAATATGTAGAAAAAATAATCTAATAAAATGTTTGTAAGACTATACTAAAAGCAGCAAATCATTACTGAGAAAAATCAAAGAAGGCTTAAATAAAGAGGAGTACAGCATGTCCATGAATTGGAAGACTCAATTTATGAAGATATTGTCTCTCCACCAAAGAAATATATTGATTCAGCACAATTAAAGCAAAATCCCAAGAAAAAGGTTTTGTGTCCAAAATTGTCAAGCTTATTTTACATATCATACAGAACTTCAAAGGGGGTAGAAATAGCCAGCACAGTCATGGCTGTAGAACTTATATAACAGATATCACAACCTTTCATAAATCCTATGTTAAATAAAAGTTTGGTACCGGCACAAGGATAAACAAACTGACCAGTAGCTCAGAACAGACGTTCCAGAAGCATATCCATGCGAATTTGTATATTCAACTGATTTATGTTGGTGCTTATACTACAGCACAATGAGTAAATAATGATCTCTTCAATAAGTGGTACAGTGTTAACTGCATTGCCATAGGAGAAAAAATATATCTTGACTTCTATAATACCATAACTGGAAATTAATTTCAGATGTATTGCAGATCTAAAGGTAAATGGTAAAATAATTATTTTTAGAGAAAAAACATAGAAAAACATTTCTTGACCTTAGGTTGGCAAAGATTTCTAACATAGGACACAAAAACTATATCCATAAAGTTGAAATCTAATAACATGAAATAAATTAAAATTAGAAATTTCTGTTCACTGAAAGATGCCATGTCAAGAGAAAAAGAGAATCCACAGAGTTGGAGAAGATCTAAGGAGTGTATCTAACAATGAACTCATATTCAGAATATATAAAGAATTTCTAAAAATGAATACAAAAACAACCTATCAGAAAAATAGGTAAAATATTTGAAGATACTTAACAAAAAGTGATATCCAAACTTCCAGTAAGTGTACAAAAAGTAACCAGCTTAATTAGTTATCAGGAAAAGTTGAAGCCATAGTAAGATATCACTAAATACCCATCTATAATGACTAAAATTAAAAAAGATGAAAATTTTCAAAGTCTTGGTGAAGATGTGAAGTTCTCATATGGTATTGGTGGGCATATAAATTGTTACAAACACTTGGGGGAAAAATATTAGAATCTGCTAAAATTAAGCTTAGGTATACCCTACTCCTACAACAGAAATGAGTAAATACACTCATCAAAAACAGGATATTCGCAACAGCACTATTTGTAAAAACCCAATTCTGGGAACGCCCCATATGATTAACAACAGTAGAATTCATAAATTGAATAAATGCTTTCCATACAGGGAATAATTTACAGCAATACAAAAGATACTTCTGCATTTAGAAGCAATTAATGTGGATTAATCTCATAAATAAAGGAACCTAGAAACAAGTAAATATGAACTGAATGATTTCATTCATATAAATGATTTCATCACAAATAATAAAAACCAATAGGTACTGTTGAAAGTCCTGATACTACCTACATTGGGATGTCCAACGATTAGAACACAGCACAAGGGGGAGCTTCTGGGGTAATGATACTGTTTTTACCATGGTGATTTGTTACATTTTAATGAAAGTGAGGAAGTATATTAGTTTGTCAGGGCTGCCATACAAATTAACACAAACTTGGTAGCTTAAAACAACAGAAAAGGGGCCTCCCTGGTGGCGCAGCGGTTGAGCGCTGCGCTGTGGAGCTGTCGGCAGCAGTGACACGAGTTCAACGCCCAGCCAGGGAGAATTCCACATGGTGTGGTAGACCTCTTCTGCCTTGCCCGCTGCTCCCCTCAGCAGTGTATTTCTGATCTGTCTGTTCTGCTCCCCACTCTGTCTCTGGTGAACCCTCTCACCGCCCCACACCTCTGGCCTGTACCCTGGCTTGTATGTATATAAATAAATCTTAAAAAAAAAAAACAGAGGGGAATGCAAAATGTAAAAGACATAAATAACAATAAAAATATATATTATAAAAAAAAAACAGAAAAACATTTTTTTCATAGGTCAAGAGGCCACATGTCTGAAATCAAGGTATAGGGAGGAATACATTCCCTTTGAAATTTCTAGGGGGGGCCTCCCTGGTGGCACAGCGGTTAAGCGCTGCGCTGTGGAGCTGTCGGCAGCGGCGACGCGAGTTCGACGCCTGGCCGCGGAGAATCCCACATGGTGCGGCAGACCTCTCCTGCCTCACCCGCTGCTCCCCTCAGCAGTGTACTTCTGATCTGCCTGTTCTGCTCCCCACTCTGTCTCTGGTGAACCCTCTCGCCACCCCATGCCTCTGGCCTGTACCCCAGCTTGTATGTATAAATAAAATAAAATCTTAAAAAAAAAAAAAAGAAAGTTCTAGGGGATTATATTTTCTTGCCACTTCCAGCTTCTGGTGGCTGCAGGTGTTTCTTGGCTTGTGGCTGTCTAACTCCATTCTCTACCTTTGCCTTCACATGGCCTTCCCCTTCTCTATATATGTCTCTCCTGCGCATGTCTCTTATAAGGACACTTGCCATTGAATTCAGTGCCCACTTGGATAATTGAAATAAAGTCATTTTCACAGTTCTGAGGATTTAGGACATGTATGTAATTTTGCATAACTCTATTCAACACACTATAGCTAGAAAAACTAAGGAGAAAATATTTATCCTCTGTTGTCTGAGGTCTGTAAGGTCCTCTTGCTCAGTGCATTGTTATTTACTATTGCTCTCCTGGCCACATGAATTGAAAAAGTTGCCAAAGGAATCCAGACATATGAACTTGATGACCTAATTGAAGGCATAACTTATCGGATATTAAAACTCTAAGTGAGATGTGGAGCCAGGAAAAAGTATCAAATAAACAAAGGGGAGGCAATTGTGAAACTGCATGGCTCCCATACCTCCAACAAAAGTTTATTTGCAAAATGTCCATTTATTACCACTATGTACAGTTTCTTTTTCCTATGTGTCCCCAGTGACCATTCCCATGCTTTTTGTTTTCTTTCTGTAACAGCATCAAGTCACATAATGTGGGTGGTAGGGAAATTGAGAGGAAGGGTGTTTTATATTCAGTAATGCCATTCTCAAAAGT
This sequence comes from Scalopus aquaticus, assembly GCA_004024925.1. Taxonomy (NCBI): domain Eukaryota; kingdom Metazoa; phylum Chordata; class Mammalia; order Eulipotyphla; family Talpidae; genus Scalopus; species Scalopus aquaticus. Next base: position 41,481 of record PVIJ01010705.1, on the reverse strand, counting down.
GTCCTCATGTTGAGATCTATAAGGACCTCTTGCTAAATGTATAGGAGTTAACTATTGCACAGAAGGCCTTTATTTTTGATAGGTATTGAGCCAAAATGGTTGCATTTCTGTAGAAAAAGTTGACATTATTGACTAGGTCCCTAAAATACTTAAGTTCTGATTTGTGGGTGAATTAGGTACCACGTAAGTGTCTCATTACAGATGAGCCCAATACTACAGAGTTATGCTTTAGTCAAGACAGTGACAACAGAATCTAATGTTATTTTGATTCATCCATTCTGATATCTTCCCTGGGTGGTTAATAAATATTTCAAGTATAACATGGCCAAAACACAATTCTCACTCAAACCAGTTCTCTCATTATTACCCATCTAAGTAACTGGCAACACCTTACAACCAGTTGCTCAAAACAAAAACCTAATAGTCTCTTTGATTTGCATTTCTTCACATGCATGCAATTGGGGTTAGGTCAACTGCAACTCCAAAATACAGTATCTTCTGAGCAAATCACCACCACTGCTACTTGCTTGGTACAAGCTCTAGTATGTCTCCTCTGGATTACTGAAACAACTTCCTACTAGTCCCCCATTCATCCACTTTTGTTTTTACAATAATGTTCACTACATGGAAACCAGAGTGATATTTGTAAATAAAAATATAATGCAAGGTGATATGAATTTTCCCACTTTAATAGTGAGGGCCTAAAGAAGAAACCAAATAAAAAATGATAAAGAAGAGTGGAAAGGAAGAGAAGATATACTTCATTTTAAAGAATTTAGCAAATAACAAGAATCATATATGCTCTTGAGAGATTTCTGGGAGGTGGCAACTTTGACGTTGTCAGAATCAACCCCAGTACCTCTGTGGCTTTTTCAGGCTTTTAATGTTCTTTTGTAGTGAGGCAACCAGGTACAGGGCAGGCAAGGGGGGCCGGGGGCCGGGAGGATGGCAGGCCTCCCAGCCCCTGGCAAATCTTCACCTTCTCTGGGCTCTCTTGGGTTCTCTCGTGGTCTCTGCTGCACTCCACCGCAGGGTCCTCTGCCGCCACACTCCATTCTCTGCTGCTGCCTCCTGCCGTTGCTGCTGCTCTGTGACGCTGCCCTTAAAGCTTCAGTCTCTGGGCTCAGGTGTGCCCACTCATGCACACCCACACCCTAATTCAGGTGCCTGCCATCAGGCATGCATGTAGGACTGCAGGGGTCTATCATTAATGGGAGGGTGGAAAATCCTGATCATTCTTTCATTCACCCTGCAACCACCTAGCATATAGACAGAATATAAGGGGTAGGGTAATTAACTTATCAGACTCATGTATCATTAACCTAATCGATAATACAGTGTTTTTTCTTTACTTTCATGGGTTGAGTGTGGGAGTGTCCTTAACTTTGAACCATAAGGTGATTCAAGATAAGAGTATTATAATGTAAAAGATATGAATGCTAAATCAACCATATTCTGCACTTTAATATTGCATACATTATTGCTTACATTAGTTGAATTTTCTATCTAGGATTGCATTGTTTTTCTATTTGTATTATTTTAATTAAGTATATTATAATGAGATTAATTTGCATTCATTTGTACGTAAGCAATAGAAGTATTCTTTCCATTTAAAGAAAAGCCAAGAGAATCACTCGAAGCATGTCCCTAGGAACCCATGTAGGAAAAATAACATCTTATTCTTCAGTTTATAAGGATAATTGAGTTTCCTGTGCTTCAAGTGCTCACTCCAAGGAATAGCTAAATTTGAGCTGTTTTGCTAGTTTCCAACCTGAGGGCTAGCTACAAGTTAAGGACACTCAGGCAGCAAGAAAGCTTTAGGTTTATAGGTGGGGAGTGGTAGCTGAAAGAGAATGAAAGAGGATTAACCTGGGTTTAAAATTTGTTTCTAGTCTTAACATTCTGATTTAATGGACCTAACTATCATTTGCCATTATAGCAGTACCCCTTTCTTTTTTAAAACAACTCCCTCTATCAGAGGGACCACATTGATCAACTTCTAATTACTTGGGGCTCTTATTTCTTTGACATTTGCTGTAGCCTGATCCTGGTTACTCAATGAGTGGACATGGCTTCTGAATCAGTGATTGCCAAGTCTCTGCCAATCTAATAAGCAAATTAAAACTTAATATGTGCAAAACCATAGACTTGACTGTCCACCCCTAAAACTTTGTTTCTCCCCCAGTCTTCTCATCTGAAAAAATGCAATATCAATTATTCATCTACTTGCTCAGTACTAAAATTTGGGAGTCACTTTTTAATTCCATTTTACCTCATTCTTCATACACAATCCATTAGCAAGTTATCTAAAGTTTACATACAATGCAGATACACAATCCAACCATTTATTAACATTTCACACTTTAATTCAAGTCTGTCTAAACGAACATCATCTGTTGCCTGGGCTGCTACTATAGTAACCTAGCTTGTCTCCTCATTCCTACTCTTGGTCCCTAAAGTCTATTGTCCACAAAGAAACCTTAACCACCCTTTTAAAATGGACCATGTATCTTTTCAAATGAAGGTCCTTCCATGACGTTTTAATCATACTTAGAATAAAATCCAAATTCCTACGATAGCCTACAGGTCTTATATAATCTGTCACCTGTCTAAAAAAGGCATTCTTGTTATACTTAAATATACCATCTCTAAACCTTTCCTTTGATTTTTTCTCAGACTAGCGCATTCTTTCCCCAGAACTTTACATAGTATTATTCCCCATATCACTCAGGTCACTGTTCAGATGGTATTGGCTCAAAGAGAACTCTGACAATCCAACATGAAATACTCTCCATCATAAACTCCCTTTCAATATTTTATTTTTCTTCTCAGTATTTATCAATACTTATATTGTATATTTGTTGTGTGTTTATTTTTATCTCTATTTATAATAATAGGTGTCCTTTGTTTACTATCTCTTCTAACACAAATATATCCCAGATCTCAAGGTTAGATTAGGCTCCACTGTCATCTCTTCTACTAAGAAAAAGATGTGGGGAACAGAAAAAATATTTGAAATCAATTTTACGCCATTTATTGTATCTTAAGTTGAGCTCTTCGCAGCTTTTATATTGTAAGCTACATTCCAAAGGTAAAACCATTATATTATTATTTCACAAAAATTCATGGCTTTCACCAGCGGTATGAATGAATAGGAATAACACCCACCACTCACCTATAAGACCAAAATAGACACAAGGAAGAATATAGTTTTCATTAGCAACTACTCAAAGCCTTATGTACCAGAATTTGCAAAACAAACAAGGGAAAGAGTTATGAAATGGGTGGGACATCGAAAGTAAAGATATTGGAATAGAGGACTCTAAGAATGATAGGAGGAGAGATGTTGGAGACAAAGTGAGGTCAGAAGAGAGGGAGCACCTAGCTGGGGCATGTGTCTAAAGACCTAAGTGGTAAGGCTTCTGCCAGTGTAGTGGTGCAAGGAAACTAGAAAGTTGTTCAATAAAATCACACTCTATCCATCCTGCACTATGTGGAATCCAGTGCATTTACCTCCTTCATTGTGAAGTGTATATTTGGCCAAGCAAATATGGGCAAGTGAGAGGAATTGGGGTTAAGGGTAGTTCTAGAAGAGATGGTATTCAGATTATCTTCAGGATTATTAGGTGGCATCACAATTAAGTATCTCTAGTTGTGTTTTGGCCTGTGAACCAGCAGTTATAGGAAAACAACTGAAAAAGTGATGACTATCTTGACACACCAACTATCCCCACCAAACAGCTTATCTATAGGACAGCAAGGAGCATCCCTAAGAAAATTAAAGAAGAAACTCCTCTTTACTCCATAAACATAGACAAGGTAGAAATATGATAGATTGATACTAAGAATTACTGAACACTTATAAACATAATTGATTATCACAAAATCTCTAGAAACTTCATATTTATAAAATATTTCAGATGAAGAAATTTGAGAAAAGTCACACAGGAAGTGAAGAACTTGGGGCTTGAAATCAGGACTCTTACTAAAGTCCTTTCCTACTGGAGTCCAGTCCAGTGTCACTATTGATTGATGAGTATCAAGATGTTATACTCAAAGAACAAAGGATTTTCAGTAAGGCTCCAAACTGGTTCCAACTCCAGTTTTATGCACTTTTTAGCTTAATAACCTTACACTTTCACTTTCACTTTTCAAGTCTTAGTTGCATCATCTATGAAGTGAGAATATGGGATGTCTCTCTGTATCATTATAGTAAATGAAATAATTTGTGGGAAAAACTTAATATAGCACAGGGAATACATTAATCCTTGATAATGGCAGCCAGTCTTACTAATTTTGGGGCAAGCATGTGCAGGGTGGCAGGGGGCAGGTAGGCTCAGGAGGCAACCTAGCCCCTCAGCCCCCACAAATCTCCATGCTCTGGTCTCTCTGGTGTTCTCCCTGTCTCCTGTCATCTCATAATAGTCTCAGAGTGACACCCTTGCTTCTCAACACAGGTGTGCTTACATACATATGTTCATGCCCATGCTATCTGGGCCCAAGTGTTCATCATCATTGACATATATGTCCCCATGCACACTTCTTGGCACTGGGCATCCACAAAAGTTAGGACTTCAAGACAGCAGATGGTAGCAATACATGCTGGTGGCCTGCCACCGCTCAGTACTTTCCAAGGTCTCAGAGGGCTCCATAGCTGCCTGTGTCAAATCGTCCTGTTGTCTATGCCAATTCCAGTGGCAAGGTATAGGGTAAGTGAAAGAATGATCAGGTTTTTCCATTCTGCCGTTAATGATGGCCCCCTGCACGCATGCCTGATGGCGGCACCTGGAGTAGGGTGTGGGCATGTGAGATTGAGCATAAAAGGGAGGCGTCACAGAGGAGGGTAACAGAAGCAGCAGCAGCAGAAGAAGAGGCAGGGAGCAGAAAACAGAGCGTGGTGGTAGAGGGCCTTTTGGGTTGCAACAGAGACCACGAGAGAACGCCTGAGAGCCCAAGAGAGTGAAGATTCGCCTCTCTACGAAAGATAATTAAAAGGCTAAAATGCCACTGAGGGCTCCAGAACTCCTCCCTATACCCATCTGCCAGCTCCATAGAAGACCTGCCGCTACAGAGTGAAGATTCGATGAGGCTTAGGAGGCCTGCCAGCCTCCTGGGCCCCTGGCCCCCCTGCCTGCCTTGTACATGGTTGCCTCTCTACAAATAATGCAGAAAGATCATTAAAAGCCTGGAAAAGCCACCAAGGACTGCAGGACTCCTCTATTACCTGTGTAAAGTAAATGAAAGAGGCATCAGGATTTTCTGCCCTACCGCCATTAGATCTGATGATGGACACCTGCGGTCCTGCACGTGTACCTCATGGTGGCGTGCATGTGCCTGAGTGGGCGCACCTGGACCTGGAGAGATGCTATATAAGGGCAGCGTCACAGGAGCTCGACAGGAAGAGAGAGACAAGTGGCAAAAGCAGAGGCAGCAGAAGTAGCACCGGGGGAAGAAGAGAAGTGGCAGCGGCAGCAAAGAGCCCAGATAAAGTGAAGATTTGCCAGGGGCTAGGAGGCCTGCCAGCCTCCTGGCCCCTGGCCCCCCTAGCCTGTCCTGTACCTGGTTGCCACACTGCAAAAGGATAATTAAAAGCCTGCAAAAGCCACCGAAGGCTCCAGAACTCATCCTTACTCATCTTCCTGAATCATAGGGAACCTGCACTGTGCCATCAGGTTGGTGCTACAACCTGTCTGCCCAGATCAGAGAACCTGCACTGTGCCTTCCTGGCACTACACAAGGCCACAGGCTGCTATGTTCACTATAGCACAGTTTACAATAGCAGAAAGTTAGAAAAAACTAAATGTCTATTAGTTGGCAAATGGATAAAGAATCTACTCTCTCTGGGCTCTGGGGAGTTCTCTCATGGTCTCTTTGTTGCACCCCGCCACACGGTCCTCTGCTGCATGTTCTGTTCTCTGCTGCTTCTGCTGCTGCTCATCCTCTGTGACACCATCCTTATATGATCAGTCTCTGGGCCCAAGTCCTTTGCTTTTGTTCTTTTTCCTTTAAACTTTTTCTTACTTTCTTGAATAAAGTTAACTTCTCTCTGCTTATCTAAAAAGTCTGTGAATTGATTTTTATGGCTTCATGGGACAAGAACCTCTGGTGGTTTAAGGATTAAATTAACAGCTCACACATGCTTCAAAACCACCTGTGTCCATACCCCCTCTCCCTCCCTTCTCTATCCTCCCGTCATTCTCCTTCTGATAAAATTATATTCTTTCACTGAACTTGGGATATATTCCTACTGTATTCTGTCTATGTTTTTTTGTTATTCATGTTCATAGATGAGTGAAACCATCTGATATCTATTTTTCACTTTCTCATTTATTTCACTTAACATAGTCACCTCGAGATCCATCCATATTGTCCTCAAAGCCACTATTTCATCTTTTTTCATAGCTGTATAGTATTACATTGAATATATATTCAAAAAGTTCCTTGTCTGTTCACCTGTTTAAGGGCTAATAGGTTGGTTCCATGACTTCGCAATTGTGGACAGTGCTACTATATACACATAGGTGTACATAAATGTTCATATTAGAGTTTTCATAATTTTAGTATAAATACCCAAAAGCGATATTGCAGGACCACACAAAATTTCCATTTTTATTTCTTTAAGAAATCTCTTTACTGTTTTACAAATAGATTGTACCAACTTGCATTCCCATTAAGAACAGAAGCAACTTCCTTTTTCTAAGCATCACCAACATTTCTTGATTTCATTCCTTTTATATATGGGCCATTCTCACAGGGGTGAGGTTATATCACATTGGAGATTTTATTTACATTTCCCTCATAACAAGTGATGTTAGGCCATTTAATATCTTTTTCAGATTTTTGGCTCATTTTTGAGGGTTGCCTGTTTTCTCATTGCATTTTATAAGAACTTTGTAAATTTTGGAGATTAACCCCTTGTCAGATGTATTATGTACAAATATTGTTCCCATTCTGTAGGAAGCTTTTTGTTTTTGTAGTGGTTTCTTTTGAGGTACAAAAGCTTTTTAGGTTGATGTAGGTTCCACTTGTTTAATTTTGTTTTGTTTCCATTGCCATTGAAGTTGAGTTCCCAAATATATCTTTGTGATGAATGTCCTTTAGTGTGTACCTTATATTTCCTTTCAAGTAACCTAGGATTCTGGTCCTTATATCCAGATCTTCAATCCATTTCTAATTAATTTTGTATGTGGAATTAAAGTGGATCTTGCTTTATTTTTTGCTTGTGGCTACCATGTTCCCCAGCAGCACTTATTAAAGAGGCTATATTTTTTTCCCATTGTATGACTGTAGCTCCTTTGTCGAAGATTAAGTGTCCATATTTTGTGAGTTTATCTCTTGTCTTTCTATTTTATTCCATTGATCTGAGTTTCTGTTTGTTCCAATACCATACTGTTTTGATTACTGTTGCTGTACAATACAGTTTGAAGTCAAGAGGTGTGAGAACTCTATTTTTCTTCTTGTCGTTCAGAATTTCTTTAGCTAGTCATGACTTTTTGTGGTTCCACATAAAATTTATAATTGTTTAATTTTCTTGAAAAAAGTCACTGAAATTATGGTAAGTGTTGTATTGAATCTGTAGTTACTTTAGATAATATGGTCATTTTAATGATGTTTATTCTTCTAGTCCACCTGCACAAGATATCTTTCCATTTCTCCTTGTCTTAAATTCTTTTTTTTTTTAAGATTTTATTTTATTTATACATACAAGCTGGGGTACAAGCCAGAGGCGTGGGGCGGCGAGAGGGTTCACCAGAGACAGAGTGGGGAGCAGAACAGGCAGATCAGAAGTACACTGCTGAGGGGAGCAGCGGGCAAGGCAGGAGAGGTCTGCCGCGCCATGTGGGATTCTCCCCGGCCGGGCGTCGAACTCGCGTCGCCGCTGCCGACAGCTCCACAGCGCAGTGCTCAACCGCTGCGCCACCGGGGAGGCCCTTGTCTTATATTCTTTAATAGTTTTATAGTTTTCAATGTATAGGTCCTTCACCTCTTTCATTAAGCTTGCCCCCAGGTATTTCATTCTTTTTGGTACACTTATAAATGGGATCTATTCCTTATTTCTCTCTTTCTCTGATACATAGTTTCAAATAGAAATGCAACTAATTTTTGCGTATTGATTTTGCATATTGTCACTTTACTGTATTACTTCTAGCAGTTTTTCTGTAGTCTTTTGTGTTCTCTATGTATATTATCATGCCATCTGCAAATTTTGATAGTTCCAGTTCTTTCCCAATTAGGATTTCTTTTACGTCTTTAAAGTTAAACCTTCCAGTTCTGTATTTTTTTTTATTTTCTTACATCATTGTTCATTTTTGCACAGTATTTGATTTGTTTCCCTCATGTATAGTTCCCACAATTCACTCACCACTGTGGCACCCATGACCATCACCATAGTCCCTTGTTCTCTTCCCTACCCTGTTTTGACCTCTCTCCCCCACCTTCCCCCTGCTGTATGCCTTAGATCTATTATTTGCCTGCATGTTTTGTCTTTTTCCCGATCCTCTGTCCAGTTTCCCTACATTCCACCTATAAGGGAGACCATCTGATATTTTCTTTTCCCTTCTAAATTATATCGCTTAGCATAATTTCTTCTAGCTCCAACCAGGTTGCTGCAAATGGCATGAGTTTGTCTTTTTTGATCACTGAATAATTTTCATTGTGTATATATACACATACTTTTGATCCACTTGTCTGTTTGGGGGCATTTAGGTTTCTTCCGTGTCCTAGTTATTATAAATAGTGCAGCAATAAACATAGGAGTGCAGGTTTCTCTTCTAATTAGTGCTTTTGTGTCCTTTGGATATATTCCCATTAGTGGAGTCACTGGATCCTATGGTAGTTCCAATTTTAGTGTTTTAAGGATCTTCCACACAGCTTTCCATAGTGTCTGAACCAATTTGCATTCCACCAGCCATGTAAGATGGTTTCTTCTTCTCCACATCCTTGCCAGCATTTGTTATTACCTGTTGTTCTAACAGGGGCCATTCTCACTGGTGTGAAGTGGTATCTCATAGTTCTGATTTGCATTTTCCTGACTATACACCTATTGGTCATTTACATTTTTCATACACTGAAATGGCGATTTTTTCATACACCTATTGGCCATTTACATTTCTTCTTTTGGTAAGTGCCTTTTTAGTTCTGCTGCCCAATTTTTTTTAATTGGGTTCGTTGTTTTGTTTTTGTTGAGTCATATAAGCTCTTTGTACATCTTTGATATCGGTCCCTTATCAGTTGATTGGTGTGCATATATTTTCTCCAGTTCTGTGGGGTGTCTACTCATTTTGGTTACTGTCTTTTTTGCTGTACCAAAATTTTTAGCTTGATATAGTCCCAGCTGTTTATCTTTTTCTTCATTTTCTTTGCTTCTGGGGATGAGTCTTCAAAGATATTTCTGAGGTATATATCATAGAGTGTTTTTGCTAGATTTTCTTCTACATATTTTATGGTTTCAGATCTTACATTCAAGTCATTTATGCTTTTTGAGTTGGTGTTTTGTATGGTGTGAGTAGTTAGTTTCAATCTTTTGCATGTGGAGGTTCATTTTTCCCAGCACCATTTGTTGAATAGACTATCCTTCTACCAGTATATATTTTTTGTTCCTTTGCCATAAATTAGTTGACCATATATGTGTTGCTTTATTTTGGGGTTCTCAATTCAATTCCATTGGTTTGTGTGTCTATTTTTGTTCCAGTACCATGATGTTTTTGTTACTACAATTAAGCCAATATTATTATTGGCTTTGTAGTATATTTTGAAGTCTGGGAGTGTAATACCACCATTGATCTTCTTTATAATCAGGAAAGCTTTGAATATACGAGGTTTTTTGTGACTCCATATGAATATCAGTAATATTTGTTGTATTTCTTTGAAGAATGCCATTGAGATTTTTTATTGGAATTTCATTGAATGTGTAAATTCCTTTTGGTAGGATGACTATTTTGATAATGTTAATTCTTTCAATCCATGCGCAGGGAATGTCTTTGCATTTATTTGTGTCTTCTTTTGTTTCCTTTAACAATGTTTTCTCATTTTCTTTGTATAGGCATTTTACCTCCTTTGTTAGGTTTATTGCTAGTATTTAATTGGGGTAATTGTAAATGGGATGTAAATGGGATGGTTTTCTTAATTTCTTCATCTTCAGACTGATTGTGTATAGGAAGGCCACTGAATTTTGTGTGCTGATTTTGTATCCTGCTACATTACTGAACCAGTTCATTGTTTTAATTAGTTTTTCTGTGCAATTTTTAGGGTTCACTGTATATATTATCATATAATCTGTAAACAATTATAGCTTTATTCCTTCTTCCAAATTTGGATTCCTTGTCTTTCTCTTGCCTAATTGCTGTAGCAAGGACTTCCAGTATTACATTGAAAAGCAGTGTTGGGAGTGGAGATTCTTGTCTTGTTGCAGATCTTAAAGGAAGGCTTTCAGTTTTTCAGCATTGACAATGTTGTGTTTTTGTCATATGTGGCTTTTATTATGTTAATGTATATTCCTTCTACCCCAAGTATTTTTATGACCTTCATCTTAAATGGGTGCTGAACTTTATCAAATGTTTTCTCTGCATGTGTGTGTGTGTGTATGTGTGTGTGTATGCATGTATGCATAATTTGTATTTTTCTTATTTATATAAAATATAATTCTTATTTTTTGTTATATATAATTAATTTCTTATTTATATATAATATAATTCTTAATTTTCTTTTTGTTGATGTGATGTATTACATTAATTTATTTTCAGATGTTGAAACATCCTTGTGTCCTTGGGATAAATCCCACTTGGTCATGGTGTATTATCCTTTTGATGCATTGTTGGATTCAGTTTACTAAGATTTTATTGAGGATTTTTACATCCGTGTTCATTAGGGAAATTGGCCTATAGTTTTCTTTTTGTGTGTTGCATTTGTTTAGTTTTGTATTAATGTAATCTTGGCTTTGTAAAATGTTTTTGGTAGTATTCCTTTTTCCTCATTATTTTTGACAGAGTTTTTGGAGGATAGGCAGCAGTATATACTTGAATGTTTCGTAGAACTCATTTGTGAATCCATCTAGTCCTGGGCTTTTATTTTGGGAGACGGTTTTGATTTCCGTTTCAATTTTGCTGCTTATAATTTGTTTAGGTTTCCTATTCTTTATTCAGTTTTGGAAGATTGTATAGTTCTAAGAATTTGTCAATCTCATCTAGACTGTTGAACTTGTTTGCATGTTAATGTTCAAAGTAGTCTCTGATTACACTAGTCAACATTGAGATTGTCACTGACTTTAAAAGGCCCTAATCTGTAGTATCTTGGTGTGCTGAACATCAATATAACCCGGAAAATTGTTTATTATCTCTTGTTTTGAAGCTATTTCATAGAATTCATTTTATATGTTTCACCATGTAAATTTATCCAGTAGGACTGCAACAACATCCGAAATCAGTCTAGAATGATATAATATTGCATCACATTGCATAATACCATCATGCACACATCATCCAGAGTTGATTGCATCATTTTCTGATACAATGCAATACTACTGCCAGGCAGCTGATGAAGTAAGCTGACGTCAACTGTGAACTATATAAAGCCCTGTCGTAAAGGTTGAGCATTGAAAATATTTCAGATTTTGTGCGAGACAGTTTAATCTACTATTCCATAGAACTAATATTTTATCCATTTAGGCACAATACAGAACAGTCATGCCGTGAAAGTGCTTTAATTGCGTGGACAATTTCTACTATATTTGTGGGGAAGTGACATTTGCCAACCAGAAGAAAAGTATCACTTCTGAAGTGAAGAAGTCTTATCATCTTTACTTTGGAATTTGAACTCCTAGTAATACCTAAATAATACAAAATCACTAATTTGAAGAAATATGTGCACTCCTGTGTTCATTGTAGTATTATTTACAATAGTCAAATTACACTGGTCAACAAATTTTTACAAAAGTCATGTTACTGAAATAAAATTAGTCATTTCCTATCAATTTGTATGTGTTCAAAACGAATATGACAGTCAAATTCTAATTTTCGCTCTAGTTTTTTTTGTAATCTGCAATAAATGGATGTCTACATCACGAAATGCATGCCAATAGTTACAGGCCTATGGTTAATACCTGTAAAAAATCAAGTCATAGACTACTTAGATTTCTTCGTTTGACTCTTGTACAGCTGTTCAGGAGCATCTCTGGGGAGTGTTCAGCAGTAGTCAGCCAGCAATGTAGTGGACCATTTTCCCTGGTATCTTTGTTCCATTCATGTGATATCTTGATGAAAACGTTCACCATGTTTATCATTAAGCATACCACAGTTTTCAGGGAAGAAATCCAGATGGGAATGAAGGAAGTGGATCTTTAGAGACAAATTGCAGCCAAGTTTCTGATACTGCATCAGCATGTCTTCTACTAGTCTCTTGAAGTTTTCTGCCCTAACATTCCCAAGCAAGTTTGTAGACACTAGGTGAAAAACATTCCATGCTTGTTTTGCATCACCCTGCAGCAAGTTTTTGAACCTGTCATGAATGAAGATGGAATATTTGGGTAGACTATTCTCAACTTCTTTTGTTTCATTATTCCTCTGGAAAGAGGAGGAACCAAGCAGAAGTAACAGTCTTCTATGTGGTTGCTTGATGCTCTCCACACCATGGGGACTGCAAACTGCATTGATGATCTTTTGCCATTTAACCACTGTGAAAGCTGTGTTGTACATGTGACACAGCATATATGTGGGGCCCAAGGCTTGTTTTGGTCACCAACCTTGCATCCAAAGTAAAGATGATAAGCCTTCTTCACTTGAGAAGTGATACTTTTCTTCTGGTTGGCATATGTCACATCCCCACAAATAGAGCAGAAATTGTCCATGCTATTAACGCAAGTTCAAGGCATGACTGTTCTGTATTGTGCCTAAATGGATAAAAGGATGACTGTTCCATGGAACAGGAGCTTAAACTGTCTCGCACAAAGTCTGAAATATTTTCAATACTCAACCTTTCTGACCGGGCTTTATATAGTGCACTACTGACATCAGCTTACTTCAGCAGCCACCTGGCAGTAGTATTGCATTGCATCAGAAAATGATCCAATCAACTCTGGATGATGTGTGCATGATGGTATTATGCAATGCGATGCAATATTACATCATTCTAGACTGATTTAGGATCTTGTTGCAGTCCTACTGGATAAATTTATAAGGTGAAATATGTAAAATGAATTCTATGAAATATCTTCAAAACGAATGATAATAAAAAATTTTCAGGGTTATATTCATGTTCAGCACACCAAGACACTACAGATTAGGGTCTTTTTAAGTAACTAACAATCTCACTGTTGACCAGTGTTATTCTTTTGATTTCTGCTATATCTGTTGTAATTTCTCCTCTTTCATTTATGATCCTATTTATTTGTGCTTTTTCCCATTTTTTCTTTGTGAGCCTGGCTAGAGGTTTGTCTATCTTCTTCATTTTTTTCAAAGAACCAGCTTTTCTTTTCATTGGTCTTTTGGATTGTCAACTTCTATTTCATTTATTTCTCCTTTGATTTTTATTATTTCCTTTCTTATACTGGCTTTTGGGTTCTTTTGTTGTTCTTTTTCCAGTTTTTTTTAAGGTGTGATATTAGGTTGTTTCTTTGAAATCTTTCTTATTTTTTGATGTGAGCCTGTATTGCTATGTATTTTCCTCTTATAACTGCTTTTGCTGTGTCCCATACATTCTGGAAAGTTGTGTCCTCGTTGTCGTTCATCTCCAGGAACTTTTAAATTTCTTCTTTGATCTCCTCATTGATCCAATGGTCTTTCATTAGTGTGGATTTCAACCTCCATAAGGTAGGGAGGTTCCTTGTTTTCTTTTCTTGGTTTATGTCTAGTTTGATGCCTTTATGGTTGGAGAGGATAGTTGGTATGATTTTGATCTTGATGTATCTGTTGATGTTTGTCTTGTGTCCCAATATGTGATCTATCTTGGAGAATGATCCGTGTCACTTGAGAAGAATGTGTACTCAGATTTTTTTGGGTTCAGTGTCCTATATATGTCTGTTAAACCCATGAGATCTATGTCTTTATTTAGGGCTCTAGTGTCCTTACTTACATTTTGTGTCATTGATCTGTCCAATGGTGAGAGTGGAGTGTTGAAGTCTCCTACTATATATGTATTTTCTCTGATGTCTGTTTTCAGAGATGATAGCAGTTATCTGATATATTTTGGTGCTACTTCATTTGGTGAGTAAATGTTGATGATTGTTATGTCTTCTTGATAAATTGTCCCTTTAATCAAAATATGATGACCATCTATGTCTTTTTTTTACTTTTTTAACTTTGAAGTCTATTTTAGCTGACATAAGTATAGCTGTTCCTGCCTTCTTTTTTGGTCCATTTGCTTGTAGAACTGTTTTCCAACCTTTTACTTTCAATCTGTGTTTATATTTTGTAGTTAGATGTGTTTCCTGTAGGCAGCAAAAGGTTGGATTCTGTTTTTTAATCCAATCTGCTACTCTGTGTCTTTTTATTGATGAGTTTAATCCATTTACATTCAGAGTTAATACTAATACATTGACGACTGTATTATCCATTTTGTTGGCCTTTTCGTGATTTTTATTCCTTACCTGATTCTGTTCTTCCTATTCATTCTTCTGTTGGTTTTGACTTTAGGGATTTTTGTAGTATTTTTGGAGTGGGGTTTAGTAGTGATGAATTTCTGGAAATTTTGGTTGTCTGAAAAGGTTTTTATCTTTCCTTCATGGATTGTTGAGAGCTTTGCGGGGTAGAGTATTCTTGGTTGGAATTTGTTGGCTTGGAATTTGTTAGATATGTCGGTCCATTCTCTTCTAGCCCATAGTGTTTCCTCTGAGAAGTCTGATGTCATCCTGATTGGTTTTCCTTTATAGCTTATCTGCTTCTTTGCCCTTATCATTTTCATTATTTTTTCCTTGTCTTGGACCTTTGGGAGCTTTCAATTTTGTGTCTAGCAGTGGTTCACTTTTTGTTGAGATAATTGGGAGTCTGTCTAGCTTCCTGTAAGTCTATTTTCATTTCCTTTTTCATGTTCAGGAAGTTTTCTTCAATTATCTCCTTGAATAGCTTTTCGGTTCCTTGGTCTCTCTCCTCACCTTCTGGTACTCCTATGACTCATATTTCCTTTCCTCATGGTGTCTGATAGCTCTCGGAGTGTTTCTTCATTCCTTTTTCTTTCTGCTTCTCTTTCCTTTTCTGCTTTGTTTCTTTCTATTTCTGTATCTTCAAGAGTACTGATTCATTCTTGCATTTCTTCTATTCTATCTTCTTGGCTTTTCCAGATATCCTCCAGTTCCTTCAGTTTCTTTTTAAGTTCATTGTGTTCTTGTTTCTTTCTGTATTTTCTCTAAACTCTTTAATTGTTTTCATTATGGTTTTTTAAAATTCTTTGTCTGTGAGTTGGAGATCTTCTTCCATATCCATGTTGTCTGGTTCTGGAACTGGAGGTTGGCTTTCCTTCTGTGGTGTAATATTCCCAGAAGAGTCTGCTTGATCGTTTGTAATTTTTTTGCCTTCCTATTGTTAGCCTTCGACTTTGCTCTGTTTGTAGTGCCCCTATACTGCTCGTGTTGGTGGGCATGATTTCTGATTTCACTTGCTGAGTTGTGGTTGTGTCTGTCTAGTGTCTGAGCTGCTGCACTGGGTATCGTCTGGGTGCTCTTCTGTTATGGTAGATGTTGACCTGGGTTATGTTTTGCAGCAGAAACTCCTGCTTTTTCAGCTCCCACTCTGAGGAGTGGTGTCCCATTTCTCAGCCTGTTGTAGTTAAGAATCTCCTATGGCGACTTACCCCTCCAGACACACTGTGTCCTAGTCCACTGGGAGGTGCCTACTGAGAGGATGGAATGTATTTCTCTGTTGATCTTCCAGGTCCCTCTATCTGTATCTCAGACATGTTCTAGTATCAAAAGTTAATTGGGAGAGAGGGAAGGGATATTAGTAGAGAGGAGGGTGTTATGGAGATTTAGAAGGTAAGAGAAGCAAGAAGGGTCTATATAGGGGGAGGAGGGAAAAGGGGAGATGTAGTAGGAGGGAATGGAGCAGTGGGGGGAAAGAAGGTAGTTATGATGATGCTGAGAGAGGGAAAGAAGAAAGATAGATTAATTAGAAGACAGGTAATGGAGAGGGAGGTAGATCATAGATAATCAGTTGGTCTATAAACAAATATACACACTAACTGATCAGGGGGAGAATTACATCTCAGAACTCCCGGTGGTTACCAGTGAGATACTGGTTGTAGCTTTAGTTTAGGGATCCTTCCCCCAGCGATTAGTTTAAAACAAAACAAAACTTATCGGTGTAAAGCAAAACTAGACAAAACAAAACAGAGGACAGACAGACAAAATAAAAAAAAAAGAAGACTAATGGACACACATACACACAACTAAAAGAAAGACCCAGATCTAAACACACATACCTCCACCCACCTACACACACACACACACACACACACACACACACACACCCAGAGAAGACCTCCCGTGATGCACTCTAGATTTGTTTTAAAAACGAGCTATGAACTGCAGGTATGATTTAAGGAGGAAGGCACTCTTCCAGGGCCCTGGAGGTAGTTGTGTGAGTGAATAGAGGTCTTTAGTGTTTTACCCCTGCGGTCTTGGGGTTTCCAGAGACCCCCTACTGCTGTGGTAAATGCTGCTGAAGCCCCCTGCCTGAGAGTTGCAGCCCTGTCTTCTCTGGCTGAGGTCATTTCAGCTTTCCCCTTTATTCCTCCTGCCCTAGGCTCTCTGCATGGGGGAGGGGCAGCTCTGTGCCTCCATCTGGCAGTTGCAGCTGGTTCTCCTGGTTTGGGAAGGGCTGCTTCTTCCACTGTCCTGGGTCTTACAACAGGCTGTAACTTGGGGGGATCTGCGTCTGCCCACCTTTATTTTTAGGGATGCCCCCCAGAGTCCCCAGGCCCCAACCTCCTGCTTTCAACCTCCTCCTCTCTTCTGATCTCTGTTGTCTGGTTCTGAAGGTGGGGGAGGGGAGAGTTCTGATGAGTTTTTCTTCTTCTGTTCCCTCAACTTCTCTCCACATCGGAATCACTGGTGGAGGTGCTCCAGCCTATGCAGCCTGAGTCTCTTTGTCTCCTCAGTATCTCGCTGCTACCTCTCCTTATCAGTTGTTTTCATGGGGGAGTTCAAGCCTAGCGATCCTTCTCCTCCATGTTGGGTCCTGTTTAATTCTTTTTAAATAGCTTTTTAACTTTTCATTTTATTCAGAGCCCATTTTGTGACCTTTTCATATTTTCAACCTCTTTGGTGAATGATTCTCTTTGTTATTGGGTCTATTTTCTAATATTTTACTTCTGCTTATCTGCCTTTGACTGACCTTCCAGTATCTTATTAAGCAATTTTAATAATGTTGTTTTGAATTCTTTGTCTTATAGGTCCTTTATTTCTTTTTTTTTAAAGATTTATTTATTTATACATACAAGCTGGGGTACAGTCCAGAGGCGTGGGGCGGCGAGAGGGTTCACCAGAGACAGAGTGGGGAGCAGAACAGGCAGATCAGAAATACACTGCTGAGGGGAGCAGCGGGCGAGGCAGGAGAGGTCCGCCGCGCCATGTGGGACTCTCCCTGGCTGGGCATCGAACTCGCATCGCTGCTGCTGACAGCTCCACAGTGCAGCGCTCAACTGCTGCGCCACCAGGGAGGCCCCTTTATTTCTTTATCGTTTGTTTTTGTCCAAGAATGCCTCTTCTTCTCATTTTGCTTTAATCTTGTGTTCAGAGGTTCCTTGCTTCCTAGGCATGTGTGTTGCCTTATTTGCGTGCGTGTGTGTGTGTGTGTGTGTGTGTGTGTGTGTGTTTGAGAGCTTTGTTATGCATTTGTTCATTTCCTTATTTTACCTTGGCTTGAGGTGATGGCTGGGGGGGGGTGTCTGGGGCTTAAATACTTAATTTCAGTTTGAGAAGTGAATTGAGTCACCTCTACCTCCTCTCTTTTCCTACCCACAGCATGCTGTGTTCAGTGTTTCAGTTGTCTTACCTTCCTACTTCACCTAGTTGCTGCTCCTTTCTGTTATAGGTTGTGTTTCTGAAGCTTGAGTCTCCTGGTGAGGGGAGATAGGTCTGGACTATAGGGCTCCTGCTGTAATACTGAGTTGGGATTGGCAGGAAGGAGGCATGCCACCCAAGTGGGATGTGTGCTGCCTTGTCTAGCTACAGCTATAGCTGGTCTGTCCCCAGAACTGCCACATGATTTCTGAGGGGTAGCAATATCTGTACACAATATCTATATACAAATCCCTAGGGATTTGTGAGTTATCTTACAAGTTCTTCTCCCTGCTATTGAGCCCACAATGGAGCCCAGCCTGGCTCAGCCTGGTGTCACTTTTGTCATGGTATCATTACTAAATTTAAAATTTATAAGCTCCCATTCCTTGCACAGCAGGCAAGTTTGGCGGCCTTGAATGGATAAAGGGAGCAGATGGAATTGCCTTGGGAAGCTGGACATTAAGCTGATGATCCGAAGAACTGATGATCCTCTATGCTAATTCACATCATCAGTCAGGACACAACTAACACTTGACACCCTAACCAGTCAGTGATGCCTGAAGTATAAATAGAGCCTCAGGATACCACTTTCTATTTAGCAAACCCCTCCTGTCTCACCCACTGCTCCTCTTAACAGTGTATGTCAATAAATCCATCTGTTCTGTTCTCCACTCTGTCTCTGGTGAATTATTTCACCACGTGACTCTGGCCTATACCTGATTCTCTCCCATGACATCTTTGGTCCCCCTGGGAAGGGGATGGGAGAGAGCTTGACATGCCTGTACCGTTCCCAGAGTTCTCAACTTCCCAGTTTAGTTTGGGTCTGTAGCCACAGAAATCTTACTTCGCTGAGGTCAGACCTTCACCTATGCATAATCAAAGTTCCTCCAGGTAATTTCATAGTGCTCTGGTGTCCTGGTCTGGTTTGGATGGCCAACACATTTTTCCAATTTAGGTAACTACTCTCCCAGTATGCACCCCTTCTCTTCTTTCCGCTCCTTTCCCTCATCACTCACCAACCTTAATTTTATGATCTTTATTGGAAAGTCCTGGGACTCTATTGGGGGAACTTCTGTTTCTTTCATCGAGCAAATATTATTTAGTAGTTGTTTTTAAGGGGGAAGGTGATCCCAACCTCTCTAATTCACCATATTGTAGGTGGAGTCTCTACTTTTCCTATTTTGTTGATAAGAAAATTAAGTCTTAGAGAGATTAAGGTATTTGTCCCAAATCATAGAGCTCTCAAATTAGTGAATGACAGAAGTATGACCTCATTTCAAAATTGAAAGTCACTTTATTGCTATGTCATGTCCTTATTCACTGGAGCAAAGCAGCCTGATATTGCATATAGAATCATGTTCTGGTTTCACTTCTGGATTAAACATGTACTTGCTGTGTGCCCTTAGGCAATTCAGTTCACTTCTGTGATCTCAACTAAATGATACCTACTTCAAAGGATGGCTCAATGGGATAAATGAGATCAAGTGTTGTGAAGGCCCCAGCCTCAACGATGGTCATAGGCTAAGACATGGGGAACTACCCAGTAACACAATCTGAGAAAAGGGAGCTAGAGAATTAGAAGGAAACTAGGAGACACTGATGTTTTCCAACATAAGAATGAGCATTTAACAAAGAAAGATTGAGCAGCATTGGGGGGTGGGGAGAGGGAGGAACTCCAGATAAATAAATAAGTGAAAATGTTCCCTAATATAAGCCATTTGTGACCTCAGGGAGAGTGCATATGGCTCTATGCAACAAGTTGGGATGCTAATAGAAAAAGAAGACATGGAACAGTGAGTATAAATTACTCTGGTTTGAAATTTGGCACAGAAAAAAAAAGATGAAGCTGCTATTTTAGGAGGCACATTATGAAGAGTTTGATTTTATTTTGCCATGGTAGAGATTTCAATATTTTTTGTGGGTAGAGGGTTTGGACACAAAGTATGCTACAGGCTCTGTCCCAGAAGTGTGGGTCCTTTGCTCTTTAGAGAAAGAATTCACCAGAAAGTGTTAGGTAGAGTTGGACCAGGCAAGGCCTTTTTAGAGGCTCATGCATGAAAGACGTAGTATTAGAATGGAGAATTCACCCTGACTCCTTAATTGGAGTTAGCAGGAAATATTTAAAGGGTAGGTCCACAAGGCAGGGAGGAGGGGAACAATGCCATACCTTGTTCTGTGTTGGGCTTAACTTGGGCATGTGCAGATAGGTTACATTCCAACTGTGCATCTGGACTCTTGGCTTTCTCCCTCCAGGAAATTGTCAGATAGTAATTGTCAGGATCTAATCATTTTTGTCTAGCATGATGCCTGATGGTCAGTGTGGTGGGCCAAATTGTTTGGCTAGGGCTTCTCAGTTCAGAATTAGTCTGCTTGTTCAAATAGGATATGGATCATCTCTTACCTACTGGATCACAATTTCTTTCACTAGTGAGCAGAGGGTTAAAAATGAAATATGATCCATAAGAGACAAGGGAGGAGGAAAAGGCTCATGATCTCTTCTTCTCCTAGAGGAAAAAAAATAAGATTGGGTAAATTGAAAGAGAACATTACAAATGTAAAGTAAAGGGGTAGAGGGACTTCATGCCTAACAAAGTCTGTTTTCTTGATGAAGATAACAAGGAATTATGTACCAGAGTAGGTCCTTTAGGGAAAAGGTGAAGGTTTAGAATAGCAGGGAGGATGGGGAGAGTCTGTGATTAAGAAGGAAAATAAATAATTATACTTTTGAGTTTGGCAGTGACTATATCAATCATCAACCATTCTTTTTTTTTAAGATTTATTTATTTTGGCATACAAGCCTGGGGTGCAGGCCAGAGGTGTGGGGTGGTGAGAGGGTTCACCAGAGACAGAGTGGGAGCAGAACAGGCAGATCAACCGAAATACATTGCTGAGGGGAGCAGTGAGCAAGGCAGGAGAGCTCTGCTGTGCCATGTGGGAATCTCCCCGGCCCGGCATCGAACTCATGCCACAGCCACTGACAGCTCCAAAGCACTGTGTTTAACCTGCTACACCATCAGGGAGGCCCAAGCATCAAGCATTCTTGAGAATTTTGGGTCAATTTTCATTTCATAGACAAGTTACCTTTCATTTCTGTGTCTCAATATCTTTATATATAACATAGGACTATATCATGGAATTTACCTCATATTGTAAACATTAAGTGAGATATTGCATGTCGAATATTTACATATTTACCACAGGGCCTCACATATAGAATAGATCAAGTGCTGATCAGATTTTGGCTGTTATTATTATTTTGAGTGTAGGCATCAATGTTGTTTTTTTTTTACTATCTTCTTTGTATCTTGGCTCACCTGGGTCAAGGAGCTCATTAAAGAAGGATGAATTCAAAAGTAAATATTCTCGTCCCTGGAACCACCCATTCAATTATTTATTTACTCATTTATTCAACAAAGATATATTGAGCACATAGTATGCTTTAGGTACTGTTTTGTATGTGCTAATTAATCAGTGAAATGTCAGATAAGATCTCTGCCAAAAGGTTCACACTGCAGTGAGAAAAGTTAGAATCAATAAAGAGGATCAATGAAGGCCGGCTATGGAAAACCACACCACTTGAGGGACAAAAGGAAAAAGGAAGAGATTCAGAAAGAAGTTACAGAGAAATAACTAATATCCGTAAACATAGATGCCATGAAAATCAAGAGAAGAGAGCCAATAAGTAAAGGAACCAAGCATTTTTGGATGATTCAGAGAACTGAAATAAGAAAACATGAAAAATACATGTTTCTGACAGCAAGGAATTCATGGATGACCTTGAGGAGAGCAGAATTTAGTGAGTTCAGAAATGAAGGGATGGAAGTGAGGGTATAAAAACAATGGTTATGGAATATCCTTTCTAGAATCTTGACCCAGAATGGGAAGAAAGAGTTTAGAGAAAAGAGTCAGAAGAGAGACTGAAGATACAATATTAATCAATCTAGAGCATACTGGAGAAGTAGATACAAATAGGTATTTTTATGGGACAGGAACATGCTCTAGGTAAGTGACAAAGAGAAGCTAGTAGGCAAAAAGATCAGAATTTTCTAAGAGGGTTCTGACTTGATTTTCTTTCATGGTCTCAGTGAAACTGAAGTTGAAGTCATTTACCAGGAATTTGGGGGTAGGATATGTAGCTGTTGGCCACTTGGCTAAAAAGAATGAGTTTGAAATAGCAATCTTGGGTGAATAGAAGATGATTAAAGATGAAAGAAAAGTTTGTTGAACTATGTTAGGACTCAACTGAAGTTTAAAAAATCCAAGTCTTAGGAGTTCTTATATTCCAGCATTCTAATCCACATTATCCAGGCCTATGTATGCCTTTACCTCAGGTATCTATGGCCAAGGTTATCTACACACATCCCTAGAGATGCTGGAATCCATAAGGACTACCTCACAGACATCAGTATTTCCTGGCACCTTTAGTTTCTGCTTCTGCTTTCTATTACCAGCTTCCAGATGGACTTTTAAGAGTCCCAGTTTGTCTGATTAACCATGAAACTCTCCTATGAGAGGTCAAGCTATCGGCATTGGCCCCTGGAATTAGAGGCTGTTCAGGCTTCTCTGAAACACAACCAAGGTTAATATTCCCCTAAGAAACACTAGGTAACCTTTTGAGAGAGAACTCATGTGGCAACAGCCCTGAACCTCTCACTGGGCTCAAGAAGAACATTTCTGTTACTAGAGATAAGCAAGGGGAAGCTGCCCCTGTCAAGCTTGCTGGCAGGTCACATTGATTCCAGCAGCAAAGCACAGTCAGAAAAATCCTTACCTGGGAACACTTGGTTTGAGTTCATAAAGTAACTCCTGCCAATATTAAAAGGAGATATCGGAGAGAGCCCCTAAGAAATAAACTGACTCAATCTGAGTTCTCCTGCTCAGGTACATGGGGCCAGAGTGGCACCCCACAATGGGCAGAGCTGGGATCCTTAACCTTACCAAACCCGACATTACCCCTCAGGTCCTTGGGGCTGGTGCTGCTGAAAAGTCCAATAGGCCGTGGAAATACCACTGGTCTATATAAGGTGCGGTGTTTTTGAAATTCCTCTTTGATAAAGTAATATTTAAGCAAAGACTTGGGGTAAATGAGGGAAGGGGCTATGCAAATGTCTGGGAAAGGAGTTGTCCAGCATGAAGGAAGCATGCTTTGAGTGTGGGAAGGAACACCAAGGAGGTGGGTGTGGTTGGATATGATAGTCAAGAAGCAGTGGTAGGAGATGAGGTTAGTGATGCAAATGTAGAGTGATGGGGTGGAATGGATTTGGACAGAATATAGACTATTGAAGACCATTGTGAAGGGTTTTAACTTTTATTTTGAATAAGAAGCCAGTTATTTGACAGACTTGGGTTGATTTACATTTTCAAAGGCTCACTCCATTGTGCTGAGAACTGACTCCGGTGGGGTAAGGACAAGAGCAAGGAAAGGAGGGGAAGGCAGTAGTTTCATATTTTCTGCTTAAGGTTATTTTTCAGGTAATGAAGCAACAGTTTGTAGTTTCCCTGGTACCTTCATCTCAGGTTTCCTCCCGTCATCCAGATAGTATCATAGAGTACAAGCAAACTCTTCATTTTTTTAAAATGAGGATAATAATCCTAATCTGTTGTAAATCATGAGGGAACATATTTGCATAATTTAAAAATGTTGAGTAAATCTTATTCCTTCTCACCATCTCTTCAAAGAAGAATTCTGATGGATCTGCGACCAGCAGCTATCCTTCCAATTCAGTTCACTCAGGTAGGCATTGTCAGTGGTCTAGCATGGCTCCCTACCCTTACATTAAATTTACTGAGCAGAATGAAAAGTTAGAACAAGAGGGTTGGATGAGCCCTTGAGGCCGAAGTTGTTCAAAGGCCCCAACCCTGACCTTGAAGGATATTCCCATTTCAGCTGGGACTGTATCTCCTGTCTTGCCCACTGTTCCCCTTAACAGTGTATTTCAGTAGATTGATCTGCCTGTTGTGCTCTGCATTCTGTCTCTGGTGAATCCTCTCACTCCCCATACCTCTGGTCTACACCCCAGTTCTTTTATGCACAAATAAATACATCTTTAAAAAATAAAAACATAAAAAATAAAGTGTTCCCTGCTGAACCCCTCAGCCAGAGGCAGAGACCAGACAGGGTGGAACATGGGTGTCAGCAGATGGCAAGACCCTAGCACCCTGGACTGTGCTCTAGCTGGGCCCAGGAGAGCCCTTCCCCAGCTGCTGAAATGGCCTCTCTTCCAGCTGGCAGGCAGGGCAGGCCCACTAATGCCTGCACTGCCTCTCAGATGCCTTTACACACCTGGGCAGGGGTGGAATTGGACTGGGGTGGAAATACTCTGAGACTTCCCTTCACAGCCCCACAGTGCCCTGTGCTGCCCTCCCCTTGCATTCCTTATGTGCCTAAGCTGTGTCCCCGGCTTCATAAGTAAAGTCATGTGTGACAGCAGTAGAAAAATAAAATAAAATAAAAAAATAAAAAGCATCTCGGTTGTCTCAAGTGCGAGGGAGAGCCCTAAACTAGAGAGTACTTTTTGCTTCCAGCTCACATTATTTCATCAATTAGACATTTTAACCATATAAGGGGCTCCTTAGCAACTCAAATTTAACTTAGCTCAAGTCCTTCTAAACGCTGTCATTTTTTTTTAATTTGTGCCCCAGCCCCAGAAGTACCCTTCCCTGGGAAAGGACAGGGCAAATAAAGAGGTATATACAGTAGCTATTATGATTTTGATCTCACAGATGACATCAGAGGAACTTAAAGTCAGTCTTTCCTCTTCCTCTCTTCCCTTCCCTCACCCTTCTCCTCTTTTTCCACCCTTCAATCTTTCTTTGTAATTCAACAAACATTTGTTGGTTCCTGGACAACACAATGGCTCAGAAATTGTTCTAAGCTCCTTATACATATTAACACACTTTTGTATATTAACTCATGTACTCAAAACAACCTTTCATGAAAGGGGTTTTTCTTATTTTATCTATGAAGATACTGGACCGCAAGGCAGTTAAGTAACTTACCCAAGGTCAAAAAGCTAAGAGACCCAGGATTAGGAGTTTTTCCCACTTAATAGGCCTGGGCCCAAAGTAGCAGTCTAAGAAGTCACATTCTTGTCCAAATTCTAAGCAGGGGTCATATTTGGAGTTTACTCAGAACCTATACAAAGTCACCACAGAGCCTATTTAGCTATTTTTCCACCAAAGGTTTTGCAGCTTTTGTACTGAGACCCCACCTTAAACTCCTGTCATACAGCCCTGCCCAAGTCAAGTGGGGCCCTCAGAGTCTAATCATGGCACATTGTTGGTGCCCTCTCCAATGCTTTGGCTCAAGATTTCCCTCTACCTATAATGTTATTTTCTCTTCCAACTTTTAAAAAAATATTTATTTATGCATAGAAGCTGGGGTACAGGCCAGAGGCGTGGGGCGGCCAGAGGGTTCACCAGAGACAGAGTGGGGAGCAGAACAGGCAGATCAATGGAAATACACTGCTGAGGGGAGCAGCAAGCGAGGCAGGAGAGGTCGACCGTGTCATGTGGGAATCTCCCAGGCTAGGCATCAAACTCTCTTCACCGCTGCCGATAGCTCCATGGCGCAGCACTTAAACGCTGCACCACCAGGGAGGCCCCCAACTTTTTTTAAGCCCCTCAATCTACAGAAGAACACTTGCCTTCTCTGGTCATGTTCTCTCTTACCACCTCCCTTTTCTTTCCACCACCCCTGCACTGCCCTTTTAGCCTATACCTGATAGTATATCCCTTAATGCTATACTGTGTGTTGTTTCCTTACTGTATCAAGTCTGTCTTACCTCCTCAACTTCCCTGCAAGTTCTTCAAGATATGGGACTAGTAACATTGCAGGACTTCTCTGTTGCTGCTGGTGAGATAATAGACTCAGAAACTCCCAAAATGTCATTGCTGGTAGATCCCTTAGAGACTATCAAGTCCAATCTCCTTGGTATAGAGATTCTAGGGCCCAGAGAAGGTGATTCCATAATTAATTTCCCCTTTGTTTTTATTGGTCTTTTCCTTGCTTTATGTCTCTTTCCCCCTCCCCTCCAAATACTATGGATCCTTCCAAATAGGGGATTATAAAAACGACAAATCAGGGCTAAAGCTGGAAGTGACTTTTCCAAGTGTGTGAAAATCATTGCTCTTTCCAACACTAAATTTCCTTCCCAAACTCCAGACCTGCTAACTCTTGTTCACAGAACTTTGAGGAGTTAAACTGCATCCTATGTGAAATAGTCACAAGAAATGATATCCTTGCTGTGCTTCCTATCACTTGACCCTCCTTCTGCTTCCACTGACTGGCAGGACACAACTTTGTTCTCCTCCCTGGAGCTTTTTAGTTTCTGTCCTAAGAGTGGCTCTCTCACTGTTTACCCATCTCCCCATCCCCCACTCATAAACTTCCTCTCAGGGGTCATACTTCTTTGCATAGCCACGCCTAGACACTCAAGTCTTCCAACTGCTGCCTCAGGAGCCTCAAGGGGGCGGAGAAGTGGGCTTTGCATGAAAGGAGAAGACATGGATTTGAGCTGTTGTTGCTGCACGTGGATGTGAAATGAGCAGAACTTTGATAATAACGGATCTCGTCTACTGTGAGTGTGGTATGCAGACTGGGAGCTGAGGGGCGGGGACTGGAGGAATGTCTGGTCTATGCTGAGGTTTGTTTTCTGTTGTTGGAGAGGTTGTCTGTCTAACCATTTACAGGGTAAGTGTGGAAACATTCCCGTGGTGTGGTGAGGTGGCTCAGACTAGAGGGTGGAAGTTAAGGATCAGGTTAACTTCCAATGAGTCTACAAAGCCAGAATGGCTGGAAAGGCATCTGGTGGCTTTTGCTCTTCCATTCATTGGTATCTGGAGAGAGCTCTCTTAAGGAGCCAGGGACTTGGACTAATAACCTCCTGGCCTTTGAAAGCCACTTTTCCCTTTGTATAGACTAAATGAACCAGAATGACCTCTGAGAATATGCCTGAGCACATCGATTGAACCTGCATATCTGGGGTTGTGAGATAAGAGAAGGTGTCTGGGAGCTTAGGAGCAGTCGCATCAGATATGTGAAGCATCACAAGGAAGCTGAGCTGCCTACCCATCCACATGCCCCTGGGCAGGTCAGGGCTTGTGTAAAACAGAGCACACAGGCTCTATTTTTGGGCTCTCAACATGCACCCTCATCCACCAGGCTGGGTTTCATTTGATCCCTCAATCCTGGAAGCTGAGCCCAGGGCAGTGATATTTTGATCCTGCCTCACCCCAAACACTGGCCAAGACCAAAGCAGCTGCAAGAACTAGGGGGCAAGAAGAGACTGGTCAGAAACCAAGCTGGGAAAACAGAGATTGCAAGGTCTTGTTTAGACAGGTGTTAGCAGCACTGGCCAGTGTCATGCCATGCAGGGTGGCTAAGGCAGGATAGTGTGGAACATTCTCCCTGTATAATTCCCATGTCCTCTCCTCCACCCTAACATACCTTCAACTCAATGTACCAGACTCATTGAAAACCTACTCTGTACCACCACTGCCTTGGACAGAGATATCCTCAAGGCTGTGACCAGCGGAACCTGAGAGTTTCATCATAGTTATAAATGCACAAATAAATGTAGCAGAAGATAGGCAGAAACGTTCAGTCAAAATGCTTGGAGGTTATCAAACATATCAAGGTTATGAAGATTACATTAAAACGAGTCAGAGAAAATGAAAAAAGCTTTTTGTTTGTTTTATTGGTTTTTGTTTTGTTTTTGACATTGTAAAACCTTTCAGGTCTCCAGAACCAGACTGAGTTCAAATTCCATTTTCACCATGTGTTAAGTGTTGTGACGTTGGACAGGTAGAATTACTTCTCCATCTCTGAACTCTAATTCATGCCTGGTAAAATGAAGATAATAATAGAGCTTATTTCATCAAGTTTTTGAGAGGATCAAATAAGATAATCCATGTAAAATATTTGCACACACTTAGCACAGTGGCTAGACAAAATAAGCAGTCGATAAATGTTAACTATTATTGTTATTTAAATGGACCATGAAGCACAGATAAGATTTCAAAAGGTGGAGACAGGAGAGACAGCAGTCCAAGCAGAGAAAACAACAGGAACAACTGTTTGGAGGCAGGAAGCTCAGTCATGTGAAAAAGAACACTGTTCAAGCTGGATTTTAGAGTATAGTTAGGGGAAAGTGAAGTTAAAGTTGTCATGGTAGATTGATGACAAATTGTGATTCTCCAGATGATAGATTTTCTGTCTAATTTGGAAGACTGGAAGTTTCTGAGCTAAAGAGAAAAGTCAAATTTGTGTTTCAGAAAGAATAACCTGGTAAGCATGAGTCAACCGGATTGGACTAGGAAAAAAATGAGAAGTGGATAAGTCAGATTCAGAGATAGGATGAAGCCCTGGAACTGAAATGATGGCTGTGGGAATAGGAAGGAAGTGATGAATGTAACAATAGTTCACAAATGTTGAATATATAGAAATTAGAAGTCCATAAATTATAAGAAATTGAGCAAAAAGGAAGGAAAGAATCAGAATATCTTGGATTTGGCATAGACTTTAAAAGTTTGTTCTGATTCCACTTCTGTAAGTAATACAATGAAATGGATACCCACTTACCAAGTAACTGCTGTGTTCAAGTTTTGGGTTTGCTACTTGCTGTTTGTGATCTTAAACATATTATTTAAACATCATTCCCAATCAAGATAGTATTTTCATTTGACATTTAGAAATACATGTTGAGCGTATGATATTTTTTTACACAAAGAATGAGGTTTTATTGCATTTAGTGTGAACTGTTTTGTTGTAACAAATAATTGTTCCTCCCACCCACATGTAATAGTCCAATAAAAAAATTTGAATTTCTCTGAGCCTGAATTTTCTACTCTGAAAAGCAAGGATAATGGTACCAATGTTATAGTTTTGTTGGGAGGATTAAAATATATTCCCTGTAAGGTATCTAGCACAACATGCAACACATAATAAATAGGCTTTCATGATTCGTAATTTTCTGTCATGTTAATGGACTTTACCTTAAAACATCCTTGCTAGTTTCTATCTGAATACTTCAGATGGAGTGTACTTACTGATTGCCACAGAAATCCAGTCCCTTCATGGAAAACCTTGACTGTTCAAAAGTTCTTCCTTTTGTTAAGGTGAAGTCAGTTTCCCAGTGGCTACCACCAAGAGGTCTTACTTATTCTCCCTGGGGCCCCTAAAAGCAGTCTGCTCTTTCTCTTACTTGATAGCTCAAAGTTATGGGAGGCACCACAAAAGAAATAGAGTAGGTGAATTGAATGTGACCAGTTCCTTTATAATTTATTATTTCTAAGGTACCACTATTGCCAGGTTCTTTCAAAGTCATCATCCCACTGACTCTTCACCCCATCTAGGGAAGGTGCAAGTTTTGTTGTCTTGATTCTATGTTTCTCATCTTAATGGTAGCCAGACAGGTCCAGAGAAAATGAAACTTGTTAATTAGCCTCTGAGTCAAAACTTGAATCCAGATTTTTCTTACTCCTAAATCAGTGTGTTTTGTTTCTGTTTTTTTCATTTTCTATAGCTGTTTGGGTTTAAGGTACAGACTGAACCAGCTTTTGGCATTAGAGTAAGAGACAAGAGGAAAATAAATTCTATAATTACCTTACTTATTCTTTCTTTGAATGATCTCTTTTGGGGAAACTACTTGAGGAAAAAGTTCCTAGTCTCAGAGGAAAGGCAAGCAGTACCCATATTTGAGAACACAAACCAGATCACAAAATCCTCTTTTAAATGTCTTCTTGACCTGTTCCACTTGAATGCCTCCTGCAGAGGCATCATTGTGAGTGATTCTTTGAAACTTGCCACTGAAGCAGAAGCTATTTTTCTCTCTTCCTGGAGACTAGCTTCATACATTTATTCTCCACTAGGGCACTTAACAGGAGGGATGTAAGTCAGTCTGTAAAATGGAAAGAATATTATTCTGTGCTTATGGGATAGATGAAGATGACTAGAGTTTCTTGGATTAGAGTTAACTGTTTATGTTTTCTATATTCCTCACATTTCCTAAAGGTAAAGTTGATGTTGTTTCTCACCTTGTTTTTCATCTCTTGTTTTTCTCGTTACAGGGTTTTATTAACAGAATGCCTATCATAGAATGTACTTGTCAAGTGTTGGTTGAGTGATCAGAAATCCACTCTTCCCATCCTAGGGTGACTACAGTTATGATATCCATCCCTCAATTACCCCCAAAGGACATCATGACATTCTAAAAATTAAAGGAATTTTCATGTAATGTATATAGCAGATACAAAAGTAAGATGTTTTCATTTCCAGGAAGTTGTTAGTCATTGTAAAGGATAAACTAGAAGGAGTGTGTAGCACCACTTCCCTTCCATAGGTCACCTCTCTTTCATCTAGCCCACCCTTTGGAATTGTTCCTATTGTGGGTAAAATTAGCCAAAATTAAGCTGTGAGAGTGATGGAATAAAGAGACGCTAGATCCTTTATAATAAACTCATTGCGTAAACAGTCCTGAAGCTGGGTTAGACCCTCTTTCTACTTATGAGAGAAAGACAACCACTCAACTCTAAATTTGGAAACTCGGATTCTAGTACTGATTCAGTCTCGAAGAATTACAATTGAAACATATTATCACGGAACATAAATGGATTTTTCAAGATAATTTTAACCCCATTCCTGAATGATCCAGAAGGGGAGACTGAGTGCCAAAAAGGGGATAAGATTTTCCCACAGTTATAGTTGGTCAGTGACAAAGTCAGAGGAGAATCTAAGTTCCCAAATTTAAGATCCAGTAGCTTGTCTTTAGCCCATAATTAAAAAGGAAGGAGGAAAAACTATAATGAAATTAATGTTTTGTGAAAAACAGACATGGGAGTAACATGAGTTTCAAATTCTCTTTTAACCCTAAGATTGTAGGATTCTGAAAATTGTCTTATCAAATATGTATTTGCCTGCAAGATTATAGGTTTCTTGCTATATCAGTTCCACATTTTCCTTGCTACACCATCAAATTCTGTATCTTTATTATTTTTCTTAGGCAATCTAAAAAATGCAAGATACAGTCTGGCAACACTGTCTCATTTTGTACAACTAACTCTCTTTCTATGCACTGAATCTCCCATTTCTATTGGAAGGATAAGTGGCCATGGACAATGTTTACAACTACCCAGAAGTTTATATGTCTGATTTTTTTAGGCACATTTCATCCTGTAGACTATGAGGAATGGTAGTATACTTGATAGAATTTATATTGCTGTGGAAGAAAAGATACTTTTGTATTGGTATCTTCAGAGAGTTATTCCAGATTTCTTAGCAAATTGAAAGAGTGTAAAGAATATGAGGCAAGACAAAAAACAAACAAACAAACAAAACACTAAAGGAAATGGAAATTTATGTATTTGACTTGAGTTATACCCAGTTCTACAACCTGCAAATAAATCATACCCTGAGTTCAAGTATCAGCTGGCACAACTCATCCAAAAGTATATCTTCATTGAGAAGTCAATAAATATCTATCCCCAGTACTACTGCTGGGGTAAATAATTTTCAATGACACCACAATTTCATGTTATTTTGTGACAGTTTGTATACAAATGAGTGACTCGCTTTAGTTCGGGCCACAGCAGGACAAAATAGGGGTTTCAGGTATAGGCTGAGTGTTCATCTGCGGCTTTGCGCACCATGTCTGAGTAAGATACTAGCATCAATCATAGATAGCAATCCCTCGTATTCATTACAATCAGAGCACTATTACATATATCACCTCATTTCCCCTTAATATTGCCCATGGTAGTTTCTGTGCTTTTGCTTCCACTTGGGAAGACTGTTTTAGCAACCATTAAGATAATATTTCCCCTCATAATTGGCCAAAAGTTAAGTGATCTTAATTTTATACCATTTCTTTTATTATGCCACTATATTCTTGGTGACAGTTTTTTTTTCCTCGCATCCCTTTAATAATGCTTCCTCAGAGATTACCAGACACTAATGAAATATTTATATTTTTTAGTTTTTACTTCTTCTCCAATTTACAGTCTTTTAAGTCACATTGTCTTTTTAGGTTTATGCTTTTTTGTTGTGGATGTGGGTGGTCACTCAAGTTCTGAAGGAGAAACAATTTTTAACTCATAGTTAGCATTCATTTTGGCTAAATGGAGGTGGACCTGAATTGGTTATTAATACTATTTGAATAGTGACAATTGCTTTTAATAAGACTTTTTGCTTTTCTATTGCAACATCTTTATTCTTGCTGAGTCATTGCTTCTTGCTCTATACACTGAAATAGAGAGCAAATGGGTTTAATTTTATTAAACTCCCTTTGTTCTCCTCTGCTGGTGTGCTAAATTTTGTCTTATTGGACCTGATCTTGTTATCACCAGTTGATATTATTCAGTCAAATTAGAAATGGAAGGAGAAGACTGTTAAAATCAAAAAGGGGAGAGAAAAGCAAAAGGGACTACAGTGATATCCATAGGTGAATTGGTGGTGGGAATTTTATGAGGAATACACCTAAAAAGAGAAAGCATTCAAGCACACATTGTACAAAAATGAACAATGATGTAAAGTATATAAATAAAAAATAAAAATATTAAAACAAAGCAAAAACATTGTGATAACAGCCTTTGTTGTTTAAATCACTTTGAACAACAAAATGGTTTCTATTCCGTGCACATATATTAATATACTTGAATGTTAAAAGACAATTTACTTTTATCACACACCCACAAAATAATGCATTCTCAGTCCTGTATTTACTTTCTTGTATCAGCAGCTAACATTTTCTCTTTAAAATTTTGTCCTGCACTACCTTATCAAGGTTCTATTATATCTTCCCGGGGTTCCCCTTGGTTGCTTCCTATTCCAGCTTCAAATATGGATATACCTCAGTGTTTTGCTATTGGCATTTTTCTTTGCTCATCTAAGCTTCTGCCATGATTTATCTAGGCCAGTGGTTTCTCAACACACCAGAGTTTTTATTTAATCAATCTAGGCTATAGGTGTATTTTTAAAGTTCCTCAGATGATTCTGATGTGCATCTATGAGCTATTTTTTTAAATGTCTAGTCCCAGTCTATTGTTCTACACATTTTAATTGCTTACTGGGCTGGGCACTACCACTGAATGTTACTTTGTCCCCTCAAACTTGCCGTACTTAAAATTATTTGAAAAACTGGGTGTATTGTCTTTTTATTTTCTGAGAAGCAACTCCCATTTTACACTCTTCGTGGCCCTGAGGTTCTCCTGGTTTCCTAGACAGCGATCTTCAGAATGTTCTCTGACTTATGTCTTTGTCTTGGTTCTCACATCCATGGTATTATAAGTGCTTACTGATTCTTTGTAAGCTCTGTATCTCCTGGCACAACTTGCTTTCTATTCTTATTGCTACTACCTTTGTCCTGGTTCTTTTCTCTTTACCTGGGGCAACAGTCTTGACCAACCATTATTTAAAACAGATCAAATTAATGTTCAGAAAATACTTTTTCCCAACCTAAGTGATTGCTGATTAAAAGTTAAATTGCAGTGACAGACTGGGGGGACCTCTAGTCACTGTTTTTTAAATCAGTACTTGGAAAACATGCCAGATTTATGAGTCTCAAATTACCTTTGAGTTCTGACTTTGTTTCTTGCTAGTTAAATAAATTTAGGATACTCTTTTCTCTTTGGGCTTAATTTTTAAAAACACTCTATTTATTATTGGTAATAGCCCTGACCTACTCTTAGGGTCATTATAAAGGTCACTAAGTTACCTGATATAAAACCCTTTACAGCTGTGGAATGTTTCACTCAGCCAATTTATTTCTATATTATTTTATAGCTTTTTACCATTCACTCACCCAAAAAATATTAACTTAGTGCCTACTACACTCCAGGCACTGTTCTAAGCATGGGAGAATGAAGTAATGAACACAACAAGCATATACTCTGTGGGAGAGGAACAGGCAATAAAAAGTAAATAAGTAAAATATATGCTTTGTCACATAGTATCAGTACTCTTGAGAAAAATAAAACAGGAAAGGGGGATAGGGAATATGGGCGAAAGTTTCAATTTTAAAAGAATAGAGAAACCCCACTAAGAGAACTGTATAAGAATAACGAACTGAAGATGAGGGAGATAACCACAAGGACATCTGGAGAAAAACATGCCTGACGGATGAAACAAGTGTGAAGGCCTTACTTAAGGAGTGAGCATTTCTGGTTGGCTTGAGGAATATCATGAAGCCAAGCATGACTGGAGTTAACAGAAAAAAGAAGTGCAAGTAGATCATGGAATCAAAGATGTAATGGGATAAGGGTAGGTAGATCACCTAAGCCTCATTGGCTATTAAAAGGACCTTGGTTTCATTGAGTGAGGTGGAGAACCATTAATGGATCTTGAGATTAATAACATAACATTTTTTTTGAGGGGGGAACCACTTCACCATGAGCCCTTTTATCTTTATCACTGTTTCTTTCTGGAAAAAAAATGACTAGGCCAAACTCCCTCTGAATGTTGGGGAATAGAAGGAGAAACAGACAAGGGCCAAAAAGGGCCCTCAAAACATTGCTTTTAGAAGATGACTGCACATGAGTATCTCCTGACAAACTTTAAAATTTGCAAATGTTCAGGCCACACTCCTGACTAATTATGTCAGAATCTCAGGACTAGAACTCAAGTATCAGTATATTTTTAAGTTCCCAAGGCACAGCCAAATACTGAGAATCACTCATCAGACATTGGCTAAACTCTCATGGTATCAGTGGGTACCATGAACTCAGCACTGAAAAGGAACTCATTTCTGGTGACAGAGCTAGGCCTGGGACCACTCACCACATTGAGGAATGCAAAATTCACAAATTCTATGGCAGGAGGAAGATGATATATTTGATAGTTTGGAAGCATGTTATTGGCTAGAGAAAGCCTGGATATCCCACTTTCTTCTGAATGAAGCTATGGTTCAGAAAGGAAAAAAAAAAGTGATAAAGGGTACAATAAAGCAAGAATACCAACCAAAATTACTAAGTAGGGTGAGGTTCTTTTGTTTACTCCTTAACCTCAAACTAAGGTGAATTTCAAATAGCTTCTCACAATACTTAAGGTCCTAGGAGTATACTATTAGTCAGAATAGAGGAGAGTATGCATGTCTACCAGAGAGACCATAACTCCTCCCAACAAAAGAATCTCACCCTACCTTTTTCTTTGAGAAATGAAAGCCTCACATATCAATTACTTGAGTTCCCTTATTAAAATTCATCTTTATAGAACATTACCTCTTTGCATACTTAATTCTGTCTTTCTTGTACTTAACTCTGCCTTACTTTGGATAGCTTTTCAAAGTCTTCAGAATGGTTTGATGGACCCTAGTTCAAATGATCTTCCCAAGAGCTATATAAGGTAGGTGAGGAACACATTGTCTCCTGTTTTTCAGGTTAAATAACTGAGGTCAGAAAAGATAAAGTGACTCTTCCAAGGTCACAGATTGAAAGAAGGGCCAGGTAAGTTGACCAACCATATCCGTTTTCCTGAGACAGTTCCAGCACTAAAAGTTTCATTTCCTAGGGAAACCTCTTGGTCCTGAGCAAACCTGGTTTCTTCATAGCCAGGATTAGAACTCATATCTCCCAACTCTTAGACCAATGCTGGTGTTATTGTCCTATAATGTCTATATTATGAGAATTGTTAGGTGACTAATGTTTTCTCCCCTCCCCCTCTACCTCATACAGAGACAGTGACAGCTAGTGCTCCTTAGTGGTACTTAAGACAGTGCTGGCAAAAGAGAACCATCCTTAAGCTTTTTCATTCAGAAAATAAGAATGATAAGCCCTATATTATTTACTTAACATGGAGCGTGTATGGATCAAATAGTAATGGACATGAAAGTGCTTTCTAAACTATTAAGAGCTGTTTATATGTGAGAGATTGTGGCTATTCTTTCCTTACCCCTCTCACAGTGGTGCAGGGCAGGGTAAGGGGCACCCCAGGACCTGCCCAATCTAAATAGGTTCTGCCATCTGCCACATCAAGACAAAACGTACTCTAGTGTGTAAGACCTTTCATGGAAAAGAACTTTAATACAATTAGCGTGTAACAAAGGCAAAGAATGTAGTTTCCAAAGCAAGCACCCAAAGTTACCCATCCCCTCATGGGTAAATGTCTGGCCAAACAGAGTTGGCACAAAGTATGGCCATTGAGCTCTGAAAGCCTGCCACAAGTCTAAGGCACCTCCTGGTGGAGACCCGTAGGCAAGGGACAGAAGGGGCCCAACCCATCTGGGACAGAAGGAGCAAAATCAAAATCAAGATAAAAGTTGCCACTGTTAACCTCCCCATGGGTCTTTCACCTCTGTTTCAACCATTCCAAGACCAAGAAGCAAGCACAGCTCTTCACATGTCTCTCTGCAGCATGTGCCTCCTCCAGGTCTCCTGGCTCCCTATCCTTCTCCCTTCCTTCTCTAGTTTCTTCTCTCCAAATTCTCCTCCCTATTCAGCTCCACACTCGCTTGGGTGGGGCAAGGAATTGGAAACTCCACCAGCAGAAGTCAGTTCCCTGTATTATTCTGTTCCCAGTTGAGCAAGTGGTGCTGAACTAACTGTGATGCCAATAACTCTGTGAACATTGGCACATTCCTTGACCTCTGTGCCTGTTTCCTCATATTCAAAATGGGGATAATAATAATAATCCTTGATATATTTGTTTTAAAGTTTCAATTATTACATGTTAAATATTTAAAAGATTTCCTATCAAATGGTCAGGGCTACATAAGATAAAACTATTTGGGGCTGTCTTTCTGAACCCCTGTAACTCAGAGCCAGAGACTAGATCAAGAGAACCCATAAATCAAGTGACATGGAAGCCATCACTTACCTTAGAATCCTTTCCCATAGCACCCTATTTTTTGTGTGTTTTGTACCCACAGCCTTCTCTCCATGGATTGCCAAGAGAATGAGTACTGGGACCAGTGGGGAAGATGTGTCACCTGTCAACAGTGTGGGCCTGGAAAAGAGCTTTCCAAAGTAAGTCACACTGGGCTGGTTACTTATTTCTGTCACATCTTGGAAAACAGCCTGGCAACTGAGAGGGTCCAAGATTCGAAATGTCAGCCCCACCTGTGGTTTATTCAATTCAGTAGGCAAAACATGGAAGACAGAGATTAGGGTAGAAGTCACAACTTCATAAAGAAGTCACCCTGATCCTGATCAGGGACAGGGGAAAGTTCCTTGAGAAAATGAATGTGAGATGCAAGAGATGTGGCCTACAAAAACTGCTTAGCATTAGGGAAAGGTGTCAGCTAAAACAGTTTATCCACTTGGGATCCAGGCACCATAGGAATGGAAAAAGAATGGGAAAGAGAAGTGGGAAGGCTGAAGTGTGGCCTTTGTCCTACAAGGATTATATCACTGAGGAAGCTGTGTGGAGATTTACAGTCTGGGGAACAAAGGAAAGTCTAAAATTTCAATTAGAGCAAAGTTCGGATCAAAATGACTTGAAAAGCAATGACTTTATGCTCAGTCCTGGTTTACAAAGCTGGAGTTGCTTAATTTTTCCTACCTCAGACTCCTGTTGGTCTCAGAACCTTGGGGTGGTTTTAAATTTGTATAACAACTTGAACCACAAAGACTGGAGGAGACAGCCAGCAGGTGATTTCTTCACAATCACACTGAATTTTAATCATTAATTCAGCCATCACTTATTGAATACCTACAAAGTGACAGGCATGGTAGTAAGGACTGTGGATATAGCAAAAACAACAAAAATCTGTCTTCACAGAACTTGCCTTTTAATTAATGAAAAATTGAAAAAGATTCATATGTAGATAAATGAATAATTTATATATGGAAGTATGATAATAAGTTATAGTGAGCTGCTATAGAGTGACTGAGTGGCTACTTCAGATTGAATAGCAGGGCAAGGTCCTTTTTATGAGGTGCTTTCTGGGGAGAATATACAACCAGTGCAGAGTCCCAAGGTGGTAATAAACTAGGCTTGGTCAAGGAAGAGGAAGAAAGCTCGTTGATGTAGAGTGAATGAGAGGGAAAGCAGCATACCCATAGTTCAGACAGGTAGGTATGGGCCAAACCATGTGGAGTCTTGAAGTTCATGAGAAAAGTTTTTCACTTTTTTTCTAACTGCACCAGAACCCTCTGGAGGGTTTTGGGTAAGATAGTGTGACATGATGTTGCTACTGAAAAGTCATAGCAATTATTTAGCTCACCTCCTTCTTACATCCCTTTTCATAAAGAGACAAACACTGCGGGATATAAACATATACAATAACTAACTCCAATTTTATTTCTATACAGATAACATTCTAAACCATAGTGGGGTTCCCATATGGTTGATAAGGGATCCCAGGATCAAGGAACAGCCGCTAGAGGTTAGGTTATGCTAGACATTAGGATGGACCAATGGAATAACTGTTTGAACTGACAAAATTTATTTTAAATATAAATTGATCTTCATGTTAAAAAGTCTCCACACACCTATAAGAACAAACTCTTACAACTGTTCCTGTCATGTACATGCCCATTACCTTTAAAGCCATCATACAATACTTTACAAACCTTAATGTCCCAAGGGAGAAAAATAAACTATTTGTCAAATTGCTATTACCAAACTCTCAAAAAATGATGAAATGTACATTTGGTTGCCATACATTTCAATACCTTTAGAAAGCTCAAGGGAAGTAAATGAATTGCTAGTGTGCTTTTGCAAGAGTTATATGTATAAACAGTACTTCTATGTATAGCAGTCTGCACCTCGTAAAGTGCATATATATGTGTGTGTGTGTCTGTGTGTGTGTACTTTATGTGTGTATATATACATATATATACACACACACAGTTCTTTACAAACAAACATATATTTGCAAATATATCTTTAGAAATATATATATTATATAATATCACTGGGCTCTCAGTCTCACCGAGAAGGTATTATGAACCTTATTTTAGATATGGAAACTAAGAGAGGATGTGTGGTTTACTCAAAGTCACAAGGTGCCAGATACATGTGGGTTTGAGTCCCAGCTTTGCCAAGGACAGATTAGTTCATCTCTGACTCAATTAGGATGTACTAAGGTAAAGGTAACATCAAGTTCCACAGTGAGCTGAACTATAAACACATTTATTAAAGTTTGCAGGGAGATAGGCTCATGGTTGGTTGGGCAGATCAATGATGTTATTAAGGATCCAAAATCTTTTTATTTTTCATGTAGGGCATCCTTCTGATTTGTCTTCACACTTGTGTCCTCTTGGTTGCCACACTAAAAATATCACGTTTTCACACCATAGTCAAATTCAGAAAGAAGGGGCAGGGACAAAATACACTGACTTTTTATTAGGGAAGAAGTATTTTTCTGGAAGCTCCCCAGCAGATTTCCCCTTATATATTATGAGCCAAAACTAGGTGCTCTATCTCTAAACTGCAAGGGAGGCTAGGAAATGAGAGCTAGCAAACAAGAATAGAATTATCATGGCTGATTAAGATCAATCCAGTAATTGTTCTTGAGGCTGGTCATCTTGCCACACATAATGAAATCAATATTTTGTTAAAACATTGAAACAAAATGAGCAATGATTCTTTAAATAAGCAGCTAACAGAATTTGGCACAATTATGTTTTCGTAGTCACTTTTATTTACTTTTAAAGTTAACTCATAAATTGTAAATATTACTATAAATTAGTCTTTACCAAAAAAATCAATACTATTTCCTTGGAACATGCTTCTAAAAGTATAAATACCATGTTATATAATGTGCACTATTTTAAAAATTTTGATATGTATTAGCAGAAAACACTTCAGAATTTTATTTTAATATTTTCCATTACAGTTATATTTGTTTCTACAATGCATGCAATTCTTATATCCCATAAGACTAACCATGTATGTTTCCATAATCTATTACTTTTATGCCTTCCTTGTAATTTTAAATTTTTTATTTATGGGGACTTTGAGTAAGTTTCTCACTTTTTTTCTTTAGGAAAGATACTATTTTTTTTGTTTGTTTGTCTATTTGTATTTCTAATTTTGTGAACTGCTCCTGACTGCTTGTTTTCTGTTCTTTTCATTGTGTATTGTTCATTCTTTACTCATGTAAGGCACCTGAATAGACAGACAGAGCAGAATGTGGAGTATTTCTTAAATCTTTTATATAATATAGAAAGTTTTTAAAAATCAGAAATGCCTTTTTCATTAATTTTTTTCTTACGTTGTCATAGTCCCCATAATTCTCCCACTACCATATCAGCCATGAACCATCACCATATTCCCTTGTGTTCTTCCTTCCCCTGTTTTGATCCTCTTGACCCCCTTCCTTGCTGTATGCCTCAGATCTATGGTCAGATTGCTACTTTTGACTTTTTCTTGACCTTTGTTTTTGTTTACTATATTCCACATATAAGTGAGACCATCTGATATTTTTCTTTTTCCTTCTGAATTATTTTGGCTAGCGTAATCCCCTCCATCCATGTTGATGCTAGTGGCGTGAGTTTTTCTTTTTGATTACTGAGTAATATTCCATTTTGAATTTTATTTCAGTTTATCATTTTCTCTTGACAAATTCATGTATTTTCCCTCTGACACATTAATTTGTTGACATATATTAACAAATTCCAAAATTTAAAATATCTTGCTCTCCCAGAATAAACCATTTTTGATTGTGGTTTAAGGTTAAACACCTTTTTATATTTTATAAATTAATATTCTACTTATGATAAGTTATAAAGTTACACAATAATTCCTTTAATCACCCCTACCCTCAGCTCCTAGTAACCTCTTCTTCTACTATTTTGTTCTTGAATTTGCTTAATTTAACTACTTCATATAAGTGGAATTATACAATATTTTTTTCCATTTCTGGCTCATATCATGCTAATAAAAGATTGGCATGATCTTTTCATGTTCATTCATGTTGTAGCATGTATCAGATCTTTACTCCTTTCTGTGGTTGAATAATATATGTATGTATATATGTATGAATGTATGTATGTATGTATTCACACACTGTATTGTGTGTCTGTTTATCTGATGGTAGATATTTGGATTGTTTTCACCATTTTGGCTGTTATGAATAATGCCGCAGTGAACATTGATGTACAAGTTTCTGTTTCAAGCCATGCTTTCAGTTCTTTGGGATATACAACTAGGAGTATAATTGTAGGATTGTATGGTAATTCTATGTTTAGATTTTTTTAAAGATTTATTTATTTATGCATACAAACTGGGGTGTAGGCCAGAGGTATGAGTGGTGAGAGGATTCACCATAGATGGTGTGGGGAGTAGAAAAGGCAGATTGACTGGAATACACTGCTGAAGGGAGCAGTGGGTGAGACAGGAGAGGTCTGCTGGGCCATGTGGGAAGCTCCTTAGCTG
Source organism: Scalopus aquaticus (assembly GCA_004024925.1). Lineage (NCBI taxonomy): Eukaryota > Metazoa > Chordata > Mammalia > Eulipotyphla > Talpidae > Scalopus > Scalopus aquaticus. The sequence continues at coordinate 184 of PVIJ01010705.1, read as the reverse complement.
GGGGTTGAACTCGTACGGCAGTGGTTCTGGATAGCTTCATAGTGCTGCGACTTAACTCTTTTTTTTTTTTTTTAATATATATTTTTATTGTTATTTATGTCTTTTACATTTTGTATTCCCCTAGGGTAGCCCACCACCAATTCACCCGTGATCCATCTCCATGGTCCCTTGTGTTTTTTTCTTT
>PVIJ01010704.1:47269-58821 GCA_004024925.1 Scalopus aquaticus | reverse complement strand
CACTATGAGATACCACCTCACACCTGTGAGGATGGCACACATTAAAAATACAGGCAACAACAAATGCTGGAAAGGATGTGGAGAAAAAGGAACTCTTCTACACTGCTGGTGGGAATGTGAACTGGTCCAACCACTATGGAAAGCTGTATGGCGATTCCTCAAACTGCTAAACATGGAGCTTCCATACGACCCAGCAATATCGCTTTTGGGAATCTACCCAAAGGACACAAAAACACTAATCCAAAAGGATACATGCACCCGAATGTTCATTGTGGCACTGTTCACAATAGCAAAGGTATGGAAGCAACCCAGATGTCCAAAAATAGATGATTGGATCCAGAAGATGTGGTACATATACACAATGGAATACTAGTCAGCATTCAAAGAAGATAAACACATACAATTTGCAGCAACATGGATGGAATTAGAGGGGATCATACTCAGTGAAACAACCCAAAAAGTAAGAGAAAAATGTCGAATGGTTTCACTTATAACAAGACTATAGGGAAACCAAATAGGAGAGACACTTGGGAGGTGGGGGGAGGGGGAGGATAAGGGCACAAAATGGAGTAGAAAAGAACACAAGGGACCACGGAGATGGATCACGGGTGAATTGGTGGTGGGTTACCCAAGGGGAATACAAAATGTAAAAGATATAAATAGCAATAAAAATATATATTAGAAAAAAAGTTTTTGATGATGATCTTGTCCCCTGTAACTTTACTAAAATCTTTTTGAAAGTTGTATTTTTTATTGATGTAACAATGTTTACAACACTTGGATGATTCGTTCTCGCCAAAGGCGCAGGAAGTGCCTTTTCCAGACCCTCATCATCACCTGCCTCAGGTCCTTTTGGGCAGCCCCATCTCCCAGGCTGAGGTGTGTCTCATGGAGGCTTGATCTGCACTTCCCTACTGATCAGTGACGACAAGCAAATTTTCATACACCTCTTGGCCTTTTATGTTATTGAAGTGTCTACTTAAGTCTTTTGTCCATTTCTGTCATTACATCATATTTAATTTTTAGATGAATTTTATTATTATTTTTTAACCTGCTGACATATTACATTGTGTTGAGGTTTCCAACACTGTATGATTCAGGGGGATAGGTTTCTATCTCTTAAAATGCATTTTAGCACACCCACCCACTAACACACTCCCGGGCAGAATTATCTCTGAACACGGCGTTCAGGGGTGGTGTCACCTGCTGTGCAGTCACAGGGAGCTGTCTAAGTCCTAGTTTTGTCCTGGTTACAGGATGATCTTGGCCAAGTTGTTCAATCTCTCTACACTTCACTCTACACCTATAATGGAGGGGTAATAATAGTGTGTATCCCTCATTGAAGAGTTCTAAAGAAGAAATGAGGTTCTTGTCATGAGTTGGATTGAGATGACACTCATGAGCTGGATTTCTAGGAAGCAGTCCTTTTAATAGGACTGTTAAAGTCCTATTGATACTATTAACGTCTATTGAACTCTTAAAATGCTTTTGATACTATTAAAGTCTATGGGTGGCTCTAAATACCACACTATCATCTGTGGTTCAAAGACTCAACACATTGGGACAAATAGACTCCAACCTTCATTTCATGCATTCAGTTGACAATTATTTATTGAGAAACTAATAAGCAACTCACATATATACGTACGAGGATTGTGTCTTAACAAAACGTCAATGATGTCTTGAAATTTGCAGTCTAGTTGTAGAGAGATATAATATAATAGTGGCGAGAAAATATGTCATTGGCAATGTCAGTCAAACTATGAAGAAAAGCACAGGATGAGGGACGAAGGCACATGGGGGTGATGACCATTTATGATGATGGTTATTGAAGACAACATCTGGGATAAAGTAACTTACACTGAGCTGTCAGAAGAAGGACAAAATCCCAGAAGTAGAGGCTTGCTTGGAGTTGTGAGGAAATTGTGAAAGAATAATTGCGAATTTACTGTGGTAAAAAACTGGAGAAGTGATGAGACAGAATGTAACGTGAATGAATTAAGAATTAATAAACATTAATAAGAATGAATAACCATCTAAAGGTCTTGTAGACATAAAATAGATTATCAATGGCTCAGTGTATTTTTAAAACACTGTGCAAGTGAGCAGTCACCTATAGAGAAATTGAAAAGGCTTGTACTTTTCTTGATGTTTTTGTGTTGTGGTTCTTCCTTTTGAAAGGTATAGTGAGAAAATATCAGCCCAACAAAATGGCTCAGACAAGGTAAATTTTTAGATTCATTTATGATACTAAGTCTATATTCGGTCAATGAAATATGCCAATGAAATAAACACATAGCATTATTGTTTTATCCATTTTTTCTCAATTTAGGATTCTTAGATTATTTTAAAACTAAAAACAGCTTGATGTTTTTTATATGTCAATACCCATTTTGGATTTACGTGAGTTTTGTTAAAAACAATACTCTCATTTGCCTCTTGCTAATTTTCTCTCCCATGTATTTGTAGTGTCATGGCAGGTAAAATGCTTGTAGAACAGGTGAATAAGTCAAATGTCTTTAATATGTATTATTGACACATAGAACCAAACATTTAATCTGCACATTATATAGACTTACATTGCTGAATGTTTCCCCATTCTAGTCAATAGACTTTAAAAAGGTGAGGGTATCATTTCAGGACTTAAAAGTGTATCTTAGATTCTAACTCAGCACATGAACATTGAGAGGATAAAGTAGCTAATTATGTCCCACAATACGTTAAATTATAACCCCAGAGACAATTTTGTCTTCTCACACAACTTCTTGACTGCATTCTTGACCTCCTTGTTCCTCAGACTGTAGACTATGGGGTTCAGCATGGGGATGACCATAGAATAAAACACAGACGCCATTTTGTCTGTGTCCATGGAATGGCTGGAGCTGGGCTGTATATACATGAAGATGATTGTCCCAAAGAAGATGGTGATGGCGGTGACGTGAGAGGCACAGGTGGACACAGCCTTCTGATAGCCTGCAGATTTGCGCATCTTCACGATGGCCATAAAAATGAACACGTAGGATACAAAGACAACCAGAAGACAAGAAAATATAATAAATGTGTCTACATAAACAAGAACCATCTCATTAAAATGTTTATCAGAGCACGAGAGAGACATGACTGCTGGAACATCACAGAAAAAATGATGGACCCTATTGGAGCTGCAGAATGTGAGACTGAATGTTTCCCGAACTTGGATGCAGCCATTTATGAAACCACCGGCATGGCAGAGTAAGGCCAGACACGCACACACACCTGTAGTCATGGTGGTGGTGTAATGCAGGGGTTTGCACACGGCTGCATAGCGGTCATAGGCCATTGCAGCCAAGATGAAAACTTCCGCAGTGACAAAGGTTGCATAAAAGAACATCTGAGCCGCACACCCATTGTAGGAGATGACCACGTCTCCTATGACCAACCCACCCATGACCGTAGGGATGACAGATGTAGAGTAGCAGAGGTCTATCAGAGACAGGTTACTGAGGAAGAAGTACATGGGCGTGTGGAGACGAGTGTCCAAAATAATCAACAGGATCATGCCCAGGTTCCCGGTGACATTGATGGTATATATAAGAGTGAATATCATTAGAAGTGGGACTCGTAGGCTTTTGTCTTTGGTCAATCCTAGGAGGATGAACTGGGTCGCTTCTGTGGTGTTCTCCATGGAGGTTGTTTAGAAATCAGATGTCCTATAGGAATGTGATATAAAGGTTAGAGAGTTAGATGGGTAATTTAAAGAATATTCAATTGTTTCTAACCAGCACCATTATTTCATTTTAGGAACAGTATGTGTCTCAAGACACTCTGTACCTAAAACGTGACCTTCAGCACATAATTTAATGTATAAATTATCTGGAATTAGAACCTGATCTGTAAGGAATCTTCATGGGTCACTCTTTTTATTCTTTTATATTTTCAAAAGAGACTTGAAATTTTACTGAATTTACCATCAGGGCCATTATGAAATTTAGAAATGAGAGCTCAGCTTTCCTTAGACTCACTTTAGACACTACAGTTGTGTTCACCTAGGTTCATTCTTCTCATCAATTTATGAGGCTGTGCAGTTATTATTTTCACTTACATAGCGAGATACAAAAGATTAGTAATTTATTCTTGCGCCCACATATATACTCTGGCAGCCAAACTCTGTTCTGGATTAAGTGCTTCCAAAGTCTGATGCTCTTTACTACATTTCAATTAAATTAGATTAAACTCTATGTACAATTTCTCCTCATCTTCACTGGTCCAGACTCTGTTTGGGGCTTCACAGTGAGGTGCTCAGACTCCTGGGCACAGTCTGTGCTGGGTCAGCGGGAGCAGGAGGGCACAGACACGTCAGCTGTGGAGCGTCTAGGGGAAGGCATCGCTCTGGGTTGGAACTTGGACTCTTGGAATAGTTGCTCATCAGCCCTCCCTTTACTACCTCCTAACCTTTACTACCAGCCTAACTCCCTCCACCTATTTAATCTTTCTACAATGAAGATAAAAATGAAGCCTAACTCAAAGCAGTATTGTCGGAATTAAACGGGATAATGCACAAAGAAGACTAAGAATCCAGTATGTAGCCTATTGGTTTAGCAACCAAGTACTGTTGGGAGGAAGGATGGTCTGGGTGTTGCTGTGGGAACCACACGGGCGTCAGGCGTGAGAGTCTGAAGTCCTGCAGCCTCCCGCTTTCATCTGCCTCTTCTCACACTCCAGGGCACTGAGGTAGTCAGTGTAACCCAGGACTTTGATTCTGTCCTAGTTCCCGCGAACCAGGGCTGCTTTATCCCTTCTGTGTAATAATACTTTACTTCTTCCTTGGAATCCATATTTTTATTGATTTTTAAAGTCTTTTTTTAAACTCAACTATTATTATTTTAAATCTTTTCCATGTTTCTCAATAGAGAACATCCCTACCCAGGGTAATAATACCAGCCTGTTCTCTCAACCTATTGTTATCTGTCTACAAAACGAAGATAAAAGTGAGACCTAACTCAACGCACTATGGTAGGAATTAAATGAGATAATGCACAAACAGGAGTAAGATGTGGAATGTGTAGCTGATTGGTTTAGAAACAAAGTCCAGAAGGATGACCTTGGTGCTGCGCCAGGAAGTACGTGGGCGTCAGATGTGAAAGTCTGAAGTCCTGCACACACCCCCTTTTTCTGCCCCTTCTCACACTCCAGGCACTGAGATAGTCAAAGTCATCCACGACTTGCACTCTGTCCTCCTCCCCTGCACACTGGCTTCTTTATCCCTTCTATTTTGCACTACTTTTCTTATTCCTCGGAACTCATATTTTATTGGGTATTAACATTATTTTACATCTTTTCCATTTTTTCAGAATAGAGATTCCCCTCACCCCCCAATCTCCCACCACACCCTGAAGTGGAGTCACTGTAGGTTTCCTAGCACCAAATGACTCACAACCCTCCCCCATAGTCCACTGTGCTGAGCCCCACTTCCCTGCCAATTTCTCCTCCCACCCCTCTCGGAATCTTTGATCTACAGTCAGTTTTCAAGGGTTGGAGTCTCCTTTTCTTAAACTCGTTCTGATTTCATCATTGCCATTTCACACTTGAATCACAGGGATGGAGGATCAAAATTCAGTTTGTGGTTTGCCTTAAACCTATACATCTATTTTTGTGGCAAAAAGTCATGATGTTGATATTTGATGTGAATATAGGCTTATGTCGGGACAGATTTTAATTCTTTTATTTCAGTCCGTGGCCTCTGGAAGGGCAGCTCTGTGCTCTCTGCGGTTCCCACCCTCTGCCCCTGACCCGCCAGGACTTCACTTCAGACCCCAGCCACGGACGGCTTTGCCTGTACAGACACACGCAAGCACTGTGAACACATACTCCATCCTACATGTAATGCTAAGAGTTTCGTACATAGACGTGTGCGTGAATGTGTGTGAAGTGGGTGACATTCTTCTTTTGTTTCACCCTCAGAGAACTGAGGATTTGTTAAGCTTTGTCGTGGTCCTCAATTGCAGAGCTGTATGAGGAAGATTCCAGATTCAATCTCATTTGACCTCATCAAAAGTATGTTTCCTCTACATCACTATTGATATGTGTAGATTAGATAGAAATAATAAGGATGCCATTCTGAAGAAAATGATAAAATGAAATTTGGATTGTGCTATTTCAATTGGTTCCTTTTGGAGTCCAAATAAGAGCCATTTCATCCTCCTGGGCCATTTTTTATTCCAATGCTGACATATGGGGTGTTAGAAGAAATTTCTGTGAAATCAGAGCATCACTTTCATCCCCACACATACCTTTTGGAGGATCAAGTATCATTAAATGATCCCCAAGTATCATTAAAAGGCAAACCCTTTAAGGTATAAATTTCTGTTGGTGGAAGTTCTGACATTTACTCTCGATTTCACCTCATTTAAGCAAAATGTTGAAAATATCTATGTCCTCATGCAACAAATCGCAACAGTGGCCCAAAAACTTTTGTATGTCTACAGTTTTCACATATATTGAATCCGGAAGCTCACCTTTTGCTTGAATACAACGGAGTCAATCCTAAGAGATGTGTTTGAGATAAAAAAAAAAATCCAGCTGTGAAATAATGCACAGATTCTGTTGGAGAAGTTCTATGCAGTTGGGCACAGGTACCGAGGTCTGTAAGGCAGGGAACAGGGGGAAAATTTAACATGGATTGAAGTCCTGAATCTACCATATGTTCTTTTGGAAGAGTCACTTGCTTTCTTCTTATTTGTAAGATGAGCATAATAATATTAGCTCTTCATGTAGCCCATGGATTTGTGTTTGCAAATAACAAACCAAAGTCTATATAACAATTGATTAATTTAAGAGTTTTCATTTTAAAATTACTTAATATCATTTTTACCTGGCTGAGTTTCCTTGGCCATGGCTGCGAGTGTGCAGGAAATGCTAAGACCAGAAGAAGGTCTGCAAGTGCAAACCATCAACATTCAGAAGAACACATGATGTCTAATGGATCTAGGGCAACGGCTGGTCATTGTAAATAAAGCTCCCAGAAGTCATGGTGGACACCAGGGGTTAGTGCATGGGGACTAAAAGTGAATTATAAAGACATGAGGTTCTCAGGGGATATCCCCCAAGGGGGCACTTCCGGCCTCCAACTCCACTTTGTAAGGGACAAAGTAATCAAACTGCCTATGGGAACAACATCACATAATTTTAGGGATGCATATGTATTTGCATTGTTATTTCATATGATTTTCATTTTTAATTAGCAAGTTGCAGAGTGTAGAATGCGAACTGTTAATGTATGCTTCCAAGAGTTTGATCCCTCAGCGTCCTTGGAGTCAACACTGTCATAATTACTGACCTGCTTTTTCATGTAATTTTGCCTTTGATTTTTTTTAATATATATTTTTATTGTTATTTATGTCTTTTACATTTTGTATTCCCCTTGGGTAGCCCACCACCAATTCACCCGTGATCCATCTCCATGGTCCCTTGTGTTCTTTTCTATTCCATTTTGTGCGATTTTCCTTCCCTCCCTCTGCCCCCCCCTCCCCCGCTGATTGCCTTAGAACCCATAGTCTTTGATTCTGGCATTTTTCATTTAAAATAATTCAGTTAAAAGCGCACTGTTACCTGTAACAATAGGGAAATTTTAAATGGCAAAGTAGTATTCCTTGCAGCAATCTTATGTTTTATATTTCTCTTTTTCCTCAGTTAAGAACATTTTATGTTATTTCCAGTGTTGAGTAATTATAAACATAGTTGATATAAACATGGTAAAGTTTTTGTGCAAACACAAGTTTTATTTCATTTGGGTAATTATCAGGGAGTTGTGTTTAATCTTTGGTAAATATACTTAATTGACTAGAAATTGGAAAACTGTACAATAGGCCTCACAATTTTACCTTCCCAACCAGAAGCACATTCTTGTTTCTTGACATCACTGCAGCTCTAGGTACATAAATTTCAACTGTAATTTAATTTGTTACATTTTCATTTCTTCTCTTTATTAAAGATGTCTTGAGTACCTTTAAGAATTGGTTTTATTATCAGTTTGTTTACCCCTATAATTAGAGCCTGAAAATGCTCTTTTTCACAAACCGCACAGATCCATTCTTCCCTTTCCATATCTCTAAGCTCATACTCCCAAGCAGAATTACCACAGCTTCCTCATTGCAGGCAGGTGGGTTGGTTATAGGTTTGCTCTACATAAAAGTGAGATGAGGCATCAAATTGTTTAAGTAATACAGCTTCTGATGGGTTAGAGGAAATAATGATATCATGCCATCCTCTTAGGATTGTCAAGGAGATTTCAGTTCCCATATACACATACCAGAGAAAAATATCTAACACACTCAGGTGTTCTGAAATGTTCAATATTAACTCTTACTAAAACTTTTATTGCATGAGTCACAGAATTTAAACATTAATTCAGCTACCCTACCTGTGCCTGCCAATTTTGGGACCAATGGGACATGCTCAGTGCAGACCATGCGCTTAGAAAGAATTGACACATGTCATTTCTGGGGGAGGTGCAGCACACCCGTCACTCTCCAGTTATCTTTATCCAGCTACAGGGATTGCAGAAGCTTCATGTTTTGACAGAGCAGCTGAGGAGGGGGAAGCCTTCACAGCCTGGAATGGGCACAGAGAGGGAGCCCTGCACGTGGCCAGGCTCCTGGGTGTGGGCACGTGGAAGCGTGTGTGGGGGAGAAATCAGCAGGGGCTGAAAGAAGGTTCTCAAACATATCAGGTCTTAGTGCTTGGAATCCTTAAATATTATGTGAGTCAGAATCCTTGCCCGTGTAATTAGACTAACAGTACTAACGGAAGTATTTGCCTGGGTTATTTGGTGAGCCTAAAGTAATGATCAGTGTCTTTATAAAAGTCAGGCATAAAAAATAGTGTATTAATATGTTTCAAGGGTCCATATCATTATATATCTCAGAAACTTTAGCCAAATACCCTTTAAATCAAATTTGTTAGAATTCTGGGAAATAGACCAGAGATTGTTCAGTGAAGAATATGGTGATGCAAATGCAGGCAAATGCCGAGTTCAAAGAAACACTACTCAATACTACTCAAGGTCACAGGTGAAATTGCAGCCTGCAGAGACCACATCTAACAAAGAATAGTCTTTATTCTAGAAAACTTGTCAAACAAAATTCTACATTCCACAACAAGAAACAAGAAAAATCTCACATCAACATGGGTTCCTTAAATTTATTTAGGTCTACTGAAATTCTTTTGAACATTGAGTTTCCAGAGTACAATTCAGTCATGTCTTTGGCTAACTTTCTATCTCAATTGTCCCATTTACTCTTTCATAATTATTGTGAATGCAGTTGCTTCTTTACTTTCATTGTGATTATTCATTGCTTGTGTATGGAACAGCTGTATTTTGCCCGATGATCTTATCCCTGTAACTTTTCAAAGTTCTTCTTGAAAGTTATGTTTTTTTTTTTATTGATGTAACAGTGTTTTACAAAACTGTGGCTGATTCATTCCCACCAAGAGTGCATGGGGTGCCTTTTCCAAACCCTCATCATCACCTGTTTCAGGTCCTTTTGGACTGGGCCATTCTCCCAGAGGTGAGGTGTGTCTCATGGAGATTTTGATGCACTTCCGTGGTGATAATTGATGATGAGCAATTTTTATGCACCTCTTGATCATCTGTACATTTTGAAGTGTCTATTTAGCTCTTCTGTCTGTTTTTGTCATTTCATCATCTTTAATTTTTTTAGATTAATTTTAGTATTATTTTTTTTCTGGTGACTTATAACACTGTGCTGAGGTTTACAACACTGTATGATTCAGGGAGATAGGTTCCTACCCCTTCAAAGGTATTTTAGCACACACACACACTAACACAGTCCCATGCAGAATTATTGCTTTGAACACGGCATTCAGGTGTGGTTGTCACCTGCTGCGCAGTCACGAGGAGCTAAGTCCTAGTTCTGTCATGGTTATAGGATGATGTTGACCTAGTACTCAGTCTTTCAACCCTTCATGCTACACCTATAATGGAGGGATAACAATAGTGAATATCCCTCAGTGAAGAGTTCTAAAAATGAAATGATGATCTAGTCATATGTGCTTTGAGATGACACTCTTGAGCTGGATTTCTAAGAAGCAGTCCAATTCAATAATAGCCTGTGATACTATTAAAATCTAAGGGCAGCTCTAATTTAAGGAAGACACAGTATCATCAGTAGTTCAAAGATTCAACACATTGGGGCAACTAGACTCCAATCTTTATTTCATACATTCAGCTTACAATTATTTCTTGAAAAGCTACTAAGCAACTCTCATGTTTAAGTAGAAAGGTCTTGTTTTAATGATGTCTTGGAATCTATAGTCTAGTTGTAGAGAGAGATTATATAGTTGAATAAATATACAGTTGGACAATGTCAATTACACTATGAAGAATCACACAGGAAGAGGAACAGTGCACATGGGGGTTTTTGACCATTTATGTTGATGGTTATTGAAAACAACATCTGTGTTAGAACGTATTTACACTGAGGTTATAAGCATGGACAAAATCCTTGAAGTAGAGGCTTGCTTGGAGTTGTGAGGAAACTGTGAAAGAATAATTGTGAAGTAACTGTGGTAAAAAAAAAACAACTGGAGGAGTGAGAAGACAGAATGAAAACTAAGAAAATTCAAATTAATAAGCAACATAACCATAAAGTGTTTGTAGACTTAAAATACATTGTGTATGTTTCTGTGCATTTTTTAAACAATGCGTAAGTTAGCTGTCACCTATAAAGAAATTGAAATCCTTTTATTTTCTTCTTTGTTTCTGTGTTGTGACTCTCTCCTTTTCAAATATATAGTGATAACTATCAACCCAACAAAATGATTCAGACAAGGTAGAATTTTAGATTCATTTAGGATCCAAGTCTATATTCTGTCAATGATATATCCCAATGAAATAAACACATAGTATTATGACTATTTCCCATTTTTTCTCAACATAAAACTCTTAGATTATTTTATAATTAAAAACAGTTTGATACATTTTATATATCAATATCCCCATTTAATGTTAGGTAAGTTTTGTTAAAAATAATACTCTTATTTACCTCTTGCTAATTTTCTGCTCCCATGTATTTGTAGTGGCTAAGGCAGAAAATGCTTGTAGAACAGGTGAATAAGTCAAATAGCATTAATATGAATTTTTGAGACATAGACCCAAACATTTAATCTGCACATTATTCATTAGTATATCAACTTGCATTTCAGAATATGTTTTCTCATTCAATCAATAGACTTTAAAAAGGTGAGGGTATCATTTCAGTTTTAAGGTGTATCTTACATTGTAAGTCAGAATATGAAGATCTAGAGGGCTGAAAGTAACTTACTAAGCCCCCTACACTGTTAAAATCATAATCCTAGAGACAATTTTGTCTTCTCACCCAACTTCTTGACTGCATTCTTGACCTCCTTGTTCCTCAGGCTGTAGACCATGGGGTTCAGCATGGGGATGACCATAGTATAAAACACAGATGCCATTTTGTCTGTGTCCATGGTATGACTGGAGCTGGGCTGTAAGTACATGAAGGTGAGTGTCCCAAAGAAGATGGAGATGGCGG
>PVIJ01010704.1:0-47169 GCA_004024925.1 Scalopus aquaticus | reverse complement strand
CGTGAGAGGCACAGGTGGACACAGCCTTCTGATAGCCTGCAGATTTGCGCATCTTCAGGATGGCCATAAAAATGAACACGTAGGATACAAAGATAACCAGAAGAGCAGAAACAACATTGAAGGTGTCTACATAAAGAAGAACCATCTCATTAAAATGTTTATCAGAGCAAGCAAGAGACATGACTGCTGGAACATCACAGAAAAAATGATGGACCACATTGGAGCTGCAGAATGGGAGACTGAACGTTTCCCCAACTTGGATGGAGCCATTCAGGAAACCACAGGCATAGCAGACTGTGGCCAGACATGCACACACACCTGTGGTCATGATGGTGTTGTAATGCAGGGGTTTGCACACAGCTGCATAGCGGTCATAGGCCATTGCAGCCAAGATGTAAACTTCCCCAGTGACAAAGGTTGCATAAAAGAACATCTGAGCTGCACATGCATTGTAGGAGAGGACCTTGTCTCCTATGAGTAACCCACCCATGACTGTAGGGATGACAGCTGTAGAGTAACAGAAGTCTATCAGAGACAGGTTACTGAGGAAGAAGTACATGGGCGTGTGGAGACGAGTGTCCAAAATAATCAACAGGATCATCCCCAGGTTCCCGGTGGCATTGATGGCATATATAAGAGTGAACATCATTAGAAGCGGGACTCGTAGGTTTTTGTCTTTGGTCAGTCCTAGGAGGATGAACTCAGTCACTTCTGTGGTGTTCTCCATGGAGGCTGTTTAGAAATCAGAGATCCAACAGGAATAAGATATAAAAGGAATAAAGAGTCAGATGTGTAATTTAAATGAAATTTAAATGTTTATATACCAGGGTCATTATTGCATTTTAGCAACAGTATGTGTCTCAAGACTCTCTGTACCTAAAATGTGACCTTCAATGCACAATTTAGTGTATGAATAATCTGGAATTATAACTTGATCATTAAGGAATCTTCACGGATCATCTCAGCAGTCCTTTTTTTTCTTTTACATTTTTAAAGTGAGACTTGAAAGTTTACTGAATTTTTCAACAGGGCAATTATGAAATTTAGAAACGAGAGCTCAGCTTTCCTTACACACGCTTTAGACACTACAGCTGTGTTCACCTGTGTTGATTCTTCTCAACAATTTATGAGGCTGGGTAGTTATTATTTTCACTTACAAAGTGAGATACAAGAGATGAGTAATTTCTCCATAGTCCCACATATATTCACTGGCAACCCAACACCATTCCTGGATTTTCTCCTAAGTCTGATGCCCTTTACTACATTTCAATTAAATTAAAGTCTATACTCATCATCTCTGCTGGTCCAGACTCAGTGTTTGGGGCTTCACAGTGAGGTGCTCAGACTCCTGGGCACAGTCTGTGCTGGTTCAGCGGGAGCAGGAGGGCACAGACACATCAGCAGTGGAGCATCTAGGGGAACGGCATCGCTCTGGGTTGGAACTTGGGCTCTTGGAATAGTTGCTCATCAGCTCTCCCATTGCTACCCAGGGTGATTAATATCAGCCTAACTCATTCCACCTATTTTTATCTGGCTACAAAAGGAAGATAGACCGAGACCTAACTCAAAGCACTATTGTATGAATTAAATGTGATAATGCACAAACAGGAGTAAGATGTCGCGCGTGAAGACTATTGGTTTAGCCAACAAAGTATTATGAGGCGGAAGGATGGTCTCGGTGTTGCTCTGGGAACCACACTGGCATCAGGCGTGCGAGTCTGAAGTCCTGCAACTTCCCGCTTTCATCTGCCGCTTCTCACACTCCACGGCACTGAGACAATCAATTCTTCCAGAAGTCCTCCTCTTTCCATGTCACTTACATCAGTGGCTGCTTTATCACTTCTATGCAGCACTACTTAGCCTTGGAATCCATATTTTAATTGGTTTTTAAAGATTTTTCACTTTTTTAAATGCAACTCATTATTTACAACTTTGTTCCTTTTTTCCCAGTAGAGAATCCGGCCTCATCCAGCCCCTTAGGTGTGGTCACTGTAGGTTTCCGAGTATGGATGTCCCAAAATCCACCATCACAGAGCACTGTGCTCAGCCCCTCTCTCCTGCACTATTTCTCCTCCGCCCCTCTCGTATACTTTGATCTGTAGTCAGTTTTCAAGGGTTGGAGTCTCCTTTTCTTAAACTCTTTCTGCTTTCATTAGTCATCACACATTTGAATCACCGAGATGGAGGATAAAAGGTCATAGTCTGTGGCTTGCCTTTAACATGTATATCCATTTTTGTGGCAAAATATCACGTTGTTGATGTTTTTTGTGAATCTATTCTTATGTAGGACCAGTATTTTAATTCTTGTTTAAGTCCGCGGCCTCTAGAAGGGCAGCTCCGTGCTCTCTGCGGTTCCCAACCCCCTGCCCCTGAGCCCGCCAGGACTTCACTTCAGACCCCAGCCGCGGACGGCTTTGCCTGTGCAGACACACACAAGCCCTGTTAACACATAGCACGTCCTGCACGCTCTGCTAAGAGCTTTGTTCATATGAGTGTGTGTGTGTGTGAGGTGGGTGACATTCTTATTTTTGTTTCATTCTCAGAGAACTGAGAATTTGTTAAGCTTTGTTGTGGTCTACAATTACAGAACTGTATGAGAAAGATACAAGATTCAAACTCATTTAGACCTAATCAAAAGTGTAGTGTTTTATTTGCATTGCTGTTAACAAGTGTAGATTAGAGAGAAATGATAAGGAGGCAAGAAAATGATAAACTGAAATTTAGATTTTGCTTTTTCACTTTGGTTCCCTTTGGAGTTCAAATAAGAGCCATTTCATCCTCCTGGGCCATTTTTTATTCCAATGCTGATATATGGGGAATTAGAAGTAATTTCTGCAATCAGAACATCACTTTCATCCCCTCTCAACCCTTTTGGAGGATCAGCAATGCGAGCTCCCCAAGTATCATTAGAAGCAAACCCTTTAAGGTGTAAGTTTCTATTGGTGGAAGTTTTGACATTTGCTCTCCGATTTCACCTTAGATTTTGAGGAAAATGTTGAAAATATCTATGTCTGTGTGCTATAAATCACAACAGTAGCCCCACAACCTTCGTATATCTACAGTTTTCACTATAAGCAAATATTGAATATAGAAGCTCACCTTTTGCTTGGAAACATACAATAGTCGATCCTAAAATAGTGTGCTAAAGATAATGTGTGTTGGAGCATCTAGGCTGGGAATAACGCCTAGATGCTGCTGGAGAAGCTCTGTGCAGTAGTGGGCACAGGTTCTGAGGTCTCTGAGGCAGGGAACAAGGAGGGAAAAACCATGAATGTGGGTTCAAGTCCTAAATCTACCATGTGTCCTTCCCTGGTTTTGAAACAGTCACTGCTTTCTCCTTATTTATAAAATAAGAATGATAAAATTAGCTCTTCATGTATCCCATGGATTTGTGTTTGCAAATAACAAACCAATGTGTACAAGGCAGCTGACTAATTTAGGCTTCTCATTTTAAAGTTATTTAATATCATTTTTACCTTGGAGTGTTTCCTTGGCCATGGGTACAACCTTGTAGAAAACCAAGGATCAGAAGAGGGTCTGTGCAAACTGTCAGCATTCGGGTGAACGCATGATGTTCAGTGGGTCTGGCACCAAAATCTGGTTATTGTAAATAAAGCTACCAGAGGTCACGGTGGACACCATGTGTTCGCGCATGGGGACTGAGAGTGAATTATAAAGATGTGAGGTCCTCAGGGGATGTCCCCCTAGAGGGCACTTCTGCTTCTCACTCCACTTTCCAAGAGACAAAGTAATCAAACTGCCTATGGGAACCATATCACATAATTTTACAATGTAGAAATGTGTTTACATTGTTATTTCAGTTTTAATTACCAATTTGCAGAAAGTAGTTATTAAGTATATTTACCAAAGGTTTGAGATAACTCCCTGATCATCACCCAATAAATAAAAACTTATGTTGGCAGAAAAATTTGAGACATGCTTTTTATCAGCTTTTTTTATAATCACCAAACACTGGAAACAGTATAAATGGCTCTCAACTGAGGAAAGGAGAGGAAAATAGAACATAAGGTTCACAGATGGAATACTACTTTGCGATATAAAATTCTACTATAGATACACGTAACGATGTGCCTTTAATGGAATGATGTTAAGTCAAAATGCCAGAATCAAAGACTATGGAACCTTAGGCCCTAGTGAAGGACATTTACAAAGGCAAAATCATATGAAAAAAGCAGCTCAGCAATTATGGGAACGTTTACTCCAAGGAAGCTGAGGGAACAAAATCTTGGAAACATGCATTAAGATTTTGCATACTACTCTTTGCAAACCCTCCTTGTCACCTGTCTCAGGTCCTTTTGGGCGGGGCCATCTCTGAGACTGAGGTGTGTCTCATGGAGTTTTGATTTGCACTTCCCTGGGGATAAGTGATGACAAGCACTTTTTTATGCACCTCCTGCCATGTATGTGTTGAAGTGTCTATTTGGCTCTTCTGTGTATTTTTGTCATTTCATTATTTTTTAATATTTTAGATGAATGTTTATTATTTTATTGAGGTGACATATAACACTGTGTTGAGGTTTACAACAATGTATGATACAGGGTGATAGGTTCCTACCTCTTCAAATGTATTTTAGCACACACACCCACTAACACACTGCCAGACAAAATTATCTCTTTTAGCAAGGTGTTTAGGTGTGGTTGTCACCTGCTGTGCAGTCATGGGAGCTAAGTCCTAGTTCTGTCCTGGTTACAGGGTGATCTTGGCCAAGTAGTTGATTCTCTACACTTCACTCTACACCTATACTGTGGCGTAATGAGAGTGTGTATACCTCAATGAAGAGTTCTAAAGATGAAATGAGGTTCTACTCATGAGGTTTTTTGAGATGACACTTTTAAGCTGGATTTCTAGGAAGCGGTCCTTTTCAGTAGCCAGTGATGCTATTTTAGTCTATCAGCATATCTAAATTAAGGAAGACACACTATCATCCGTGGTACAAAGTTTCAACACATTGGGACAATTAGACTCCAACCTTTATTTCATGCATTCAGCTTACAGTTGTTTATTGAGAAGCTAATAAGCAACTCACATATTTAAGTATGTAGATCATGTTTTAATGAAAATGTCACTGTGACTTGGAATTTAGAGTCTAGTTGTAGAGAGATAATATAGCAGTGGCGAAATAATATGTAGTTAGGATAGATCAACCAAACTATGAAGAATAACACAGGATGAGGGAAGAGTGTGCATGGGTTGGGTGATGGACATTTATAAAGATGGTTATTGAAGACAGCATCTGGTATAAAGAGTATTTACACTAGCCTTCACAGCAAGGACAAAATCCTTAAAGTAGAGGCTTGCTTGGAGTTGTGAGGAAATTGTGGAAAAAAATCATTGTGAATTAACTGTGGTAAAAAAACTGGAGGAGTAAAAACAGTGTGCAACTTACAAATTTGAATTAATACACAACATAACTATCTAATATCCTTGTAGACTTAAAATAACATTGTGAATGTTTCAATGCATTTTAGCCGTCATCTACAAAGAAATTGAAAATGCTTTTATTTTTTTTCTTGTTTTTTTGTGTTGTGACTATTTTCCTTTTGAAAAGTATAGTGATAAAATATCAGCCCAACAAAATGACACAGACAAGGTAGAATTTACGATTCATTTATGATACTAAGTCTATATTCTGTCAATGAAATATGTCGATGAAATAAACACATCACATTATGACTGTATCCAATTTTTTCTCACCTTAGGACTCAGAATATTTTACAACTAAAAACACCTTGATATGTTTATATATCAATATCCCCATTTAGTATTTAAGCTAGTTTTTAAAAAAATAATACTCTCATTTACCTCTTGCCAATTTTCTGATCCTATGTATTTGTAGTGCCTGTGGCAGAGAAAATGTTTGTAGAACAGGTGAATAAGTCAAATAGCATTAATATGCATTTTTGACACATAGAACCAAACATTTGATCTTCACATTATCGATTATTGTTTAGAATTGCATTGCAGAATATGTATCCTCATTCTAGTCAAAAGACTTTCAAAGGTGAGGATATCATTTCAAGTTTAAGGTGTAGCTTAGATTGTAAGTTACCACATGAAGATGAGAAGACTGAAAGTAGCTTATTATGCCCCATACAGTGTTAAAATCATAATCCCAGAGACAATTTTGTCTTCTCACCCAACTTCTTGACTGCATTCTTGACCTCCTTGTTCCTCAGGCTGTAGACCATGGGGTTCAGCATGGGGATGACCATAGTATAAAACACAGACGCCATTTTGTCTGTGTCCATGGTATGGCTGGAGCTGGGCTGTAAGTACATGAAGGTGAGTGTCCCAAAAAAGATGGTGATGGCGGTGACGTGAGAGGCACAGGTGGACACAGCCTTCTGATAGCCTGCAGATGAGCGCATCTTCAGGATGGTGATAAAAATGAATACATAAGATACAAAGATAACCAGAAGAGCAGAAAAGACAATGAAGGTGTCTACATAAAGAAGAACCATCTCATTAAAATGTTTATCAGAGCAAGCAAGAGACATGACTGCTGGAACATCACAGAAAAAATGATGGACCACATTGGAGCTGCAGAAAGTGCGACTGAACGTTTCCCCAACTTGGATGGAGGCATTCAGGAAACCACAGGCATAGCAGACTGAGGCCAGACACGCACACACACCTGTGGTCATGGTGGTGGTGTAATGCAGGGGTTTGCACACGGCTGCATAGCGGTCATAGGCCATTGCAGCCAAAATGAAAACTTCCCCAGTGACAAAGGTTGCATAAAAGAACATCTGAGCTGCACATGCATTGTAGGAGAGGACCTTGTCACCTATGAGTAACCCACCCAGGACCGTAGGGATGACAGCTGTAGAGTAACAGAAGTCTATCAGAGACAGGTTACTGAGGAAGAAGTACATGGGCGTGTGGAGACGAGTGTCCAAAATAATCAACAGGATCATCCCCAGGTTCCCGGTGGCATTGATGGTATATATAAGAATGAACATCATTAGAAGCGGGACTCGTAGGTTTTTGTCTTTGGTCAGTCCTAGGAGGATGAACTCAGTCACTTCTGTGGTGTTCTCCATGGAGGTTGTTTAGAAATCAGAGATCCTACAGGAATAAGATATAAAAGGAATAAAGAGTCAGATGTGTAATTTAAATGAAATTTAAATGTTTATATACCAGGGTCATTATTGCATTTTAGCAACAGTATGTGTCTCAAGACTCTCTGTACCTAAAATGTGACCTTCGATGCATAATTTAGTGTATGAATAATCTGGAATTATAACTTGATCATTAAGGAATCTTCACGGATCATCTCAGCAGTCTTTTTATTCTTTTTCATTTTTAAACTGAGACTTGAAAGTTTACTGAGTTTTCCAACAAGGCAATCATGAAATTTAGAAATGAGAGCTCAGCTTTCCTTAGACACTCTTTAGACACTACAGCTGTGTTCACCTGTGTTGAGTCTTCTCAACAATTTATGAGGTTGGGGAATTATTATTTTCACTTACATAGTGAGGCACAAGAGATGAGTAATTTGTTCATAGTTCCACATATATTCACTGGCAGCCAAACTCTGTTCCTAGATTGCTTCCTACGTCTGATGCTCTTTACTACATTTCAATTAAATTAGATTAAACTTTATTTACAGTTTCTCATCATATCCGCTGGTTCAGACTCAGTGTTTGGGGCTTCACACTGAGGTGCTCAGACTCCTGGGCACAGTCTTGCTGGGTCAGCGGGAGCAGGAGGGCACAGACACATCAGCAGCGGAGCGTCTGTGGGGAGACATCGCTCTGGGTTGGAACTTGGGCTCTCAGAATAGTTGCTCATCAGCTCTCCTATTACTACCCAGGAATAATTAATACCAGCCTAACTCCTTCCACTATTTAATCTGTCTACAAAATGAAGATAGAAATGAGGCTTAACTCAAAGCACTATTGTTGGAATGAAATGAGATAATGCACAAAGAAGACGAAGAATCCAGTGTGTAGCCTACTGGTTTAGCAACCAAGTACTATTGGGAGGAAGGATGGTCTCGGTGTTGCTCTGGGAACCACACGGGCGTCAGGCGTGAGAGTCTGAAGTCCTGCAGCTCCCGCTTTCATCTGCCTCTTCTCACACTGCAGGGCACTGAGACAGTCAATGCCTTCCAGAAGTTCACTCTCTCCTTGTTCCTGGGAACCCGGGCTGCTTTATCCATCTATGTAATAATACTTTTCTTATTCCTTGGAATCCATTTTTTTATTGATTTTTAAAGTCTCTTTTTTTAGCTCAACTATTATTATTTTAAATCTTTTCCATTTTTTCTCCATGGAGAACCTCCCCCAAAACACACTCTGCTCCCTTAAGTGTGGTCACTGAGGTCTTCCAGCTCCTCATGACTTATAATCCTCCTCCATAGTCCATTGTGCTCACCCCCTCTCTCCTGGCATAGTTTCCCTCCCTCCCCTCTTGGATGCCTCCATCTATAGTCAGTTTCTAAGGTTGGAGTCTCCTTTTCTTAAACTCATTCTGTTTTCATTACTGTCATCCCACATTTGAGTGGCAGGGATATAGGGTGAAGGTTCAGTTTGTGGTTTGTCATAAACCTATACATCTATTTTGTGACAAAACTTCAGTTGTTGCTATTTTATGTGAATCTATTCCTGTATAAGACCAGTATTTTAATTCTTTATATTTGTATCAGCGGCCTCTGGAAGGGCAGCTCTGTGCTCTCTGCAGTTCCCACCCCTTGCCCCTGAGCCTACCAGGACTTCACTTAAGACCCCAGCCCCGGACAGCGTTGCCTGTGCAGACACACACAAGCCCTGTTAACATATAACACGTCCTACACACAATGCTAAGAACTTTGTACATGTAAGTGTGTGTAGTGTGGTGGAATGGCTGACATTGCTATTTTTATTTTAAAGTCAGAGAATTGAGTATTTGTTAAGCTTTGTTGTGGTCTACAATTACACAGATGTATAAGGAAGATTCAAACTCATTGTGACATAATCAAAAGTGCAATGTTTTATTTGCATCACTGTTGACATGTGTAGATTAAACAGAAATAATCATGACATTCTATGGAAAATGATAAAAAGAAATTTAGATTTTGCTATTTCGCTTTGGTTCCTTTTGGAGTCCAAGTAAGAGCCATTTCATCCTCCTGGGCCAATTTTTACTCCTATGCTGACATATGGTGAATTAAAAGAAGTTTCTGCACAATCAGAGCATCACGTTCATCCCCACTCATCCTTTTTGGAGGAGCAGCAATGTGAGGTCCCCAAGTATCATTAAAATGCAAGCCTTTTAGTGTATAAGTTTCTGTTGATGGAAGTTTTGACATTTACTCCCTGATTTCATCTCAGATTTTAAAGAAAATGTTGAAAATATCTTTATCTGTACAACAAATCTCAACAGTTGCCCCACAATTTTTGTATGTCTACAGTTTTCACTTTAAGCTTATATTGAATATAGAAGCTCACCTTCTGCTTGGAAACCTATGACAGTCAATCCTGAACAGCATGTTTGAGATAAAAAATTCCAGTTGTGGAATAACGCCTAGATGCTGTTCGAGAAGCTCTGTGCAGTAGTGGGCACAGGTTCCAAGGTCTCTAGACAGGGAACAATAGAGGTAAAATAAACATTAACATGGATTGAAGTCCTGAATCTCCCACGTGTTCTTTTAGAGGAATCACTTGCTTTCTCCTTGTTTATAATAAAAGCATAGTAAAATTAGCTCTTTCATGTAGCCCAGGGATTTGTGTTTGCAAATAACAAACCAATGTGTATAAAACAATTGATTATTTAGGGATTTTCATTTTAAAGTTATTTAATATCATTTTTACCTTGGCGAGTTTCCTTGTCCATGGCTGTAAGGTTGTAGGAAATGCGAAGATAATGCAAACCGTCAGCATTCAGGTGAACACATGATGTATAATGGGTCTAGGGCCAATGTCTGGTTATTGTAAATAAAGCTACCAGAAGTCACGGTGGACACCAGGGCTTCATGCGCGGGGAATGAGTGAATTATAAAGACGTGAGGTTCTCAGGGGATGTCCCCCAAGAGGGCACTTCAGGGCACTCCTCTTTCCAATGATGAAGTGATCAAACCACCTATGGGAACCACATTGCATAATTTTGCGATCTACAGATGTGTTTGTGTTGTTATTTCATTTTATATAACAAGTTGCAACAAGTAATATGCAAGCCTCTTAATGTATGTTTCCAAGATTTTGTTCCCTCAGCTTCCTTGCAGTCAACATTCTCATAATTACTGATCTTCTTTTGTCATATAATTTTGCTTTTGTGGGACTGTCCTTTACAGAATCCACTGTCTTTGATTCTGGCATTTTTTCACTTGACGTAATTCTGTTAAAGATTCTTCATTACCTGTATCTATAGTGGATTTTATATTGCAAAGTAGTATTCCATGCTGTGAAACTTATGTTTTATTTTTTACGTCTTTTCTCAGTTGATAGCCATTTATATTGTTTCCAGTATTTGGTGATTATAAAAAAAAAAAAACCTGAAAAAGAAAGTCTAAAATTTTTGTCAATAATGGGTTTTTATTTCTTGGATTATTATCTGGAAGTTGATTGAAGCTTTGGCAAAAATACTTAATTGACTAGAAATTGGAAAAATGTGTTATGTGCCTCACAATTTTATGTTCCCAACAGGAAGCACATTCTTGACATCTTTGCAGCACTAGGTACTTAAATTTCAAAATTTAATTTAATTGAAATTTAATTTCATTTCTTCTCCTTATCAAAAATATCTTGAGTGCCTTTAACAAGTTGTTTTATTATTCAACTTGTTTACCATTATCATCATGGCCTAAAAATGCTCTCCTTTTCAACAAAAGCCAACAGATCCATTTTTTCTCAACATGGTCTCTAAACTCATTCTCCCAAGCAGAATAATCATAGCTTTCTCATTGCAGGCATGTGCGGTGGGTATAGACTTGCTCTATCTGCAAGTGTGACTTGGCATCAAATTGTTTAAGTAATTTAATCATTGAACTGCAGCTTCTCATGGGTGTGAGGGAGAAAATGATATCATGTCATTCTCTTATGATTTGCAGATCCCAAACACACAAACCTTAGAAAATATCTAACACACATCAGGTACTCTGAAATGCTAAATATTAAGTATTACTAAATATTACTACAGCATGGGTCACAAAATGATAGAGTTTAAAAATTATGTCTGCTTCCCTACATATGCCTGCACATTTTGGGTCCAATAGGACATGTGTCAGTGTAGACCGTGGGCTTGGAAAGAATTGACACGTGTCATTTCTGGGGGAGGTGAAGCACACCCATCACTCTCCAGTTATCTGACTCCTGCTACAGGGACTGCAGAGGCTTCATGTCCTGACAGAGCAGCTGAGGAGGGGGAAGCTACACAGCCCTGAATGGGCACAGAGAGGGAGCCCTGCATTTGGCCAGGTTCCTGGGTGTGGGCACGTGGAAGCGTGTGTGGGAGAGAAATCATTAGGGGCTGAATGAAGCTTCTCAAACACATCAGATCCTACTGCCTGGAATCTGTAAATATTACATGAGTCAGAATATCTTTGTACGTGTGATTAGATTAAGAGTACTAAGAGTAGTAAGAAGAGGTATTTGCCTCAATTATTTGGTGAGCCTACATCTAATAATCAGTGACTTTATTGAAAAAGGCATAAAAAATAGGGGAAATAATATGTTTCAAGGTACCACCCCATTAGCAATCTCTGAAACATCAGACAAATACCCTCCAAATCATATTTGTTAGAACTCCGGGAAATACACAAGTGAATGTTGAGTGAAGAATATGGTGATGCAAAAGTGGAGTTCAAATATACACCTGTCACAGTACTCAGGGGTCAAACATAAAATTGCAGGCTTCAGAGACCACACCTAACAAAGAATAGTCTTTATTCTAGAAAACTTCTTAAACAAAAACTACATTCCACGACAAGAAACAAGAAAAACCTCATATCAACATGGGGTTCTTTAAATTTGTTTAGGACTACTGAAATTCTTTTCAACATTATTCTGAGTTTTCAGAGTACAATTCAGTCATAGCTTTGGCAAGATATCTCTCTCAATCATTTGCGCTTCATATTTATCGTGAATGCAGTTGCTTCCTTAATTTCATTGTCAAGGTTCATTGCTTGTGTATTGAACAACTGAATTTTGCATGATGGTTTTGTCCCCTGTAAGATTACCAACTTCTTTCTGAAAGGTGTATTTTTTTTACTGACGTAACAATGTTTACAACACTTGGATGACTCATTCCCACCAAGAGCGCAGGAGGTGCCTTTTCCAGACCCTCATCATCACCTGTCTCAGGTCCTTTTGGGCGGGGCCATCTCCCAGGCTGAGGTGTGTCTCATGGAGGCTTGATCTGCACTTCCCTACTGATCAGTGATGACGACCACTTACATGCACCACTGGGCTTTGTATGGTTTTGAAGTGTCTATGTGGCTCTTTTGTCCATTTTTGTCATTTCATCATCTTTAATTATTTAGATGAATATTTATTTTTTTTATTGAGTTGACATACAACTCTGTGTTGAGGTTTTCAACATTGCATGATTCAGGGGGATAGGTTCCTACCTCTTCAAATGTATTTAGCACACACACCCAAGAACACACCCCCAGGCAGAATTATCTCTTTGAATACGGCATTCAGGTGTGGTTGTCACCCGCTGTGCAGTCACAGGGAGCTGTCTAAGTCCTAGTTCTCTCCTGGTCACAGCACGATCTTGGCCAAGTAGTTCAATCTCTCTGCACTTCACTCTACACCTATAATGGAGGGGTAACAATAGTGCAAATCCCTCATTGAAGAATTCGAAAGATGAAATGAGGTTGTATTTATGAGGTAGTTTGAGATGACACTCTTAAGCTGAATTTCTAGGAAGCAGTCCTTTTCAAAAGGACTATTATAGTCCTATTGACTATTAAAATCTATGGGTAGCTCTAATAACGCTTTCACACTCACATCCGTTTTTGGAAGAGTCAGCACATTGGGACAATTAGACTCCAACCTTTATTTCATGCATTCAGTTGACAATTATTTATTGAGAAGCTACTAAGCAACTCACATGTTTAAGTACGATTATCCTCGTACTTAATGAAATTTCAATGTTTGAATGATAACATCAATGATGTCTTGAAATTTATAGTCTAGTTGTGTAGAAAGATGATATAGTAGTGGGGAAATAATATATAGTTAGGCAATGTCAATCAAACTATGAAGAAAAACACAGGATGAGGAAAAAGTGTTACAGGGTGGGTGATGGACATTTGTGTAGATGGTTATTGAAGGCAACATCTGGGATAGAGAGTCATATATGTAGACCCTTAATAACAAGGACAAAATCCCTGATGACTCAAAAAAGGTAGAATTTTAGGTTCATTTATGATCCAAGTCTATATTCTGTCAATAAAATATGTCAACAAAATAATCACATAGTATTATGACTGTATCCCATTTTTTCTCAAATTAGGACTTGTAGATTATTTTACAACTAAAAACACCATGAGTGTTTTATATATCAATATCCCTATTTAGTATTTAGCTTAGTTGTGTTAAAAAATACTCTCATTTACCTCTCACTAATTTTCTGCTCCAATGTACTTGTATTGCCAATGGGAGAGAAAATACATGCAGAACAAGTGAATAAGTCAAATATACTAATATGTATTTTCACACATAGAACCAAACATTTTATGCTTCTTATAATGCATTATTATTTGGACTTGGACTGCTGTCATGTTTCCTCATTCTAGACAGTACACTTTAAAAGGTGCAGGTATAATTTCAGGACTTAAAGATGTATCTTATATTCTAAGTGATCATATGAAGATCAAGAGGAACAAAAGTAGCAAATTATGCCCCACACAGTGTTAAATCATAATCCCAAAGACAATTTTGTCTTCTCACCCAACTTCTTGACTGCATTCTTGACCTCCTTGTTCCTCAGGCTGTAGACTATGGGGTTCAGCATGGGGATGACCATAGTATAAAACACAGATGCCATTTTGTCTGTGTCCATGGAATGGCTGGAGCTGGGCTGTATGTACATGAAGATGATAGGCCCAAAGAACATGGTGATCGCGGTGACATGAGAGGCACAGGTGGACAAAGCCTTCTGATAGCCTGCAGATGAGCGCATCTTTAGGATGCTGATAAAAATGAACACATAGGATACAAAGATAACCAGAAGAGGAGAAAGTACAACTAATGTGTCTACATAAACAAGAACCATCTCATTAATATGTTTATCAGAGCACGAGAGAGCCATGACTGCTGGAGCATCACAGAAAAAGTGATGGACCATATTGGTGGTGCAGAAAGTGAGACTGAATGTTTGTTGAACATGGATGGCACCATTCAGGAAAGCACCGACATAGCAGAATATGGCCAGACACGCACACACACTAGTGGTCATGATGGTGGTGTAATGCAGGGGTTTGCACACGGCTGCCCAACGGTCATAGGCCATTGCAGCCAAGATGAAAATTTCCCCGGTGGCAAAGGTTGCAAAAAAGAACATCTGAGTTGCACAAGCATTGTAGAAGATGACCTTGTTTCCTATGAGTAACCCAGCCAGAGCCGTTGGGGTGACAGCTGTAGAGTAGCAGAAGTCCATCAGAGACAGGTTACTGAGGAAGAAGTACATGGGCGTATGGAGACGAGTGTCCAGAAGAATCAACAGGATCATCCCCAGGTTCCCGATGGCATTGACGGCATATATAAGAGTGAACATCATTAGAAGGGGGACTCGTAGGTTTTTGTCTTTGGTCAGTCCTAGAAGGATGAACTGGGTCGCTTCAGTCGTGTTCTCCATGGAGGTTGTTTAGAAATCAGATTGCTACAGCAATGAGAAATAAAAGAGTAGAATATTAGATGTGGAAATTTTAGTGAAACCTAAATGTTCACATCAAGGGTCATTATTTCATTATAGCAAGAGTATGTGTATCAAGACTCTTTGTACCTCAGACATGACCTTCAATGCATGATATAATGTATACATTTTCTAGATTTCTAAATTGTGAATACGGACATTGATCACCTCACCAGTTTTTAATTCTTTTATATCTTTTAACTGAAAGTTTAGTGCAAATTAACAGTAGGGCAATTCTGGATTTTACAAATGAGAGGTGAGCTTTCCTTAGACATGCTTTAGACACTAGCGCTGTGTTCATGATTCCTCTCAGCAGTTTTTGAGGTTGGGTGGTTATTATTTTCACTTACATAGTGAGGCACAAGAGATGAGTAATGTTTTCATAGTCCCACATATACTCACTGGCAGACCAAGCTCTGTTCTGGGTTAAGTGTTTCCCAAGTCTGATGCTCTTTATTAAATTTCAAATAAATTAGATTAAACTCCCCTTTCAATTTCTCAACTTCTCCACTTGTCTAAACTCAGTGCTTGGGGTTTCACAGTGAAGTAGCTAAGATTTCTATGCATGGTATTTGCTGAGTTAGCTGGAGCAAGAGGGACCTGTAGTTATCACCCGTGCAAAGATTCTAGAGGAAGGCATTGCACTGGGTTCATACTTGGGCTCTCAGAGTAGTTGCTTATCAGTCTTCCCAATTACTACCCAGGTAATTAATACTAGCCTGTGGGAACTTGGATTATTGTGTGCCTCAACTATTCTGTGTCTCTGCCTTGATTTTTCTTTGCTTTGACTATTCTGTGCCTCTCTGTGTGTAGAAACAGGGAAAGTTGCTAGGGAACCTACAGAGCAGAAGCCCCGGGATGAGGATCTATATGTGCTGAAAACAGCCTGTGCAGAAACAGCAATAGATATTGTGGTTAGAGCAGCATAAACACTGAGAGTTTCCTTGACTTTCTCACTATTTCCAGAACTTGGTTGGGGCCAGCTGGTTATGCATCTCCCTCCACACTTGTGCATTCCCTGTTTGCCTACTTGCTCCTTTCATTTTTTTTTTTCTGTGTAATTCTAAACAAAAACAAGACTGCCCTTAGAGCTGGAATACTCTTTCTTGGTGTAGTCCCTCTAGGTTTCTCATTGTTCTACACATGGATTCTGAGTAATCCTTATTCATCCCACCACCACATGATGTGACAAGACACCGGCCTAACTCCCTGCACCTATTTTTATCTGTCTACAAAATGAAGATAGAAGTGAGACCTAACTCAAAGCCCTTATGTACAAATTAAATGAGAAAATGCATAAATGAGGGAAAAATGTCACATGTCTAGTCTACTGGTTTAGCCAACACAAAGTATTTATAGTCTGGAATGATGGTCTCTTTTCTTCCTTTGGGAAAAACCCAGGGCGTCAAGTATGAGAGTCTGAAGTCCTGCAGCCTCCCTCTTTCATCTGCCTCTTCTCACACTCCACGGCACTGAGATAGTCAGCACCTTCCAAAAGTTCACTCTGTCCTTGTCCCCTGCACCTTGGCTGTGTTACCCTTCTATCTAGTACTACTTTTCTTAACTTATTCCTTGGAATTATATTTTAACTGGTTTTTAAAGAGCACCCTTTGTTTAAAATGAACTACCATTATTTTACATCCTTGACAATTATCTACGTAGAGGATCCCCCCAAGTCCCCACACACACACATCCCTTATGTGTGGTCACTCTAGGCCACTTAGCACCTAATGACCCATAATCCTCCACCATAGTCCACTGTGCTTATTACCCTCCCATGCCCTGTTTGTCCTCCCCTCTCCTGGAATGCTGAGATCTGTGGTCAGCTTTTACGGGTTCGAGTCTCCTTCTTAAACTCATTCTGTTTTCATCACTGTCATCCCACCTTTGAATCACAGGGATGGAGAATGAAAGTTCAGTTTGTGGTTTGCCTTTAACCTATACAACTATTTTTTATGGCAAAAGATCACGTTGTTGATATTTTATGTGAATCTATTCCTCTGTAAGACCAGTATTTTAATTTATTTTCATGAGTCCGCGGCCTCTGGAAGGGCAGCTCTGTGCTCTCTGCGGTTCCCACCCCCTGCCCCTGAGCCCGCCGGGACTTCACTTCAGACCCAGCCCCGGTCAGATTTGCCTGTGCAGACACACACAAGCCCTGTTAACACATAGCATGTCCTACATGCAATGCTAAGAGCTTTGTACATAGAAATGTGTGTAATCGTGATGAAGTTTGTGACATTCTTATTTTTGTTTCACCATCTGAAAATTGGGGATTGGTTAAGATTTGTCGTGGTCTAAAATTACACGGCTATATGAGGAAGATTCAAGATTGAAGCTAATCAAAGTGCAGTGTTTTATCTATATCACTGTTGAAATGTGTAGATCAGACAGAAATAATAAGGACGCCATTCTGCAGAAAATGATAAAATGAAATTTGGAATTCGTTATTTCACTTTGGTTTATTTTGGATTCCAAATAAGAGCCATTTCATCCTTCTGGGCCATTTTTTTATCCCAATGCTGACATCTGGGGAGTTAGAAGAAATTTCTGCATAATCAGAGCATCACTTTTATCACCACTCATCCGTTTTAGAGGAACAGCAATGTGAGGTCCCCAAATACCACTAAATGTAAACCTTTTAGTGTGTAAGTTTCTGTTGGTGGAAGTTTTGACATTTACTCCCTGATTTCAACCCAGAGTTTAGGAAAATGTTGAAAATATTTATGTCTGCATGCAACAAATCACAACA
The DNA here is from genome assembly GCA_004024925.1 of Scalopus aquaticus. NCBI lineage: Eukaryota > Metazoa > Chordata > Mammalia > Eulipotyphla > Talpidae > Scalopus > Scalopus aquaticus. The sequence goes on along the minus strand of PVIJ01010704.1, from coordinate 29,554 downwards.
GTGGCCCCAAACTTTTGTATGGCTACAGATTTCACTAATAGCATATATTGAATATAGATGCTCACCTTCTGCTTGAAACATATGGCAGTCAATCCTAATAGTGTGTTGGAGATAGAAACAATCCAGGGAGGGAATAACGCTTAGATACTGCAGGAGAAGCTCTGTGCAGTAGTGGGCTCAGGCTCCAAGGTCTCTAAGGCAGGGAACAGGAGGAAAAAACCATGGACTTGGGTTCAAGTCATGAGTCTACCATGTGTCCTTTCTGTGGTTTTAGAAGGGTCACTGCTTTCTCCTTTTTGTAAAAAATAATTATAAAATTAGCTCTTCATGTACCCCATTGAATTTTGTTTGCAATAACAAACTTATGTCTATAAAACAATTGATTATTTAAGGGCTTTCATTTTAAAGTTACTTAAAATTATTTTTACCTCGGCGAGTTTCCTTGGCCATGGCTGCAAGTTCGTAGGAAATGCCAATAACAGAAGAGGGTCTGCAGGTGCAAACCGTCAGCTTTCAGGTGAACACATGATATTTAAAGTGTTTGGGAAAAACAGTGGTTATTGCAAATAAAACTATCAGAGGTCACGGTGGACACAGGGGTTTGTGCACGGGGACTAGAGTTAATTATAAAGATGTGAGGTTCTCAGGGGATGTCCCCCAAGAGGACACTTCCGGCTTCTCACTCCACTTTCCATAGAGTAGTATTCAGATCTTCATGTTTGTTTCCAAGATTTTGATCCCTCAGGTTCCTTGGAGTCAACGCTCACATAATTATTGACCTGTTTTTTTGTTTTGTTTTGTTTGTTTTTTTCATATAATTTTGCCTTTGTGAGAATGTCCTTCAGTAGAGCCTTAGAATCCATAGTCTTTGATTCTGGCATTTTTCACTGACCATAATTCCACTAAAGGCACGTTGTTACCTTATCTAGTGAAATTTGTATTGCAAAGTAGTATTCCAAACTAGGAACCTTATGTCTTACTTTTTCTTATTTCCTCAGTTGAGAAAATTTTATATTGTTTCCAGTATTTGGTGATTATAAACAAAGCTGACATAAAGTGGCAAAATTTTTGTGCAAACGCAAGTTTTTATTTCATTTGGGTAATTATCAGGGAGCTGTGTTGAACCTTTGTAAAATATACTTAATTGACAAGAAATTGGAAAACTATAATGTGTCTCACAATTTTACATTTGCACCAGCAAGCACATTCTGTTTTTTTCACATCCTTGCAGCATTAGGTACTTTAATTTCAAACTGTAATTTAATTTATATTTTATTTTCATTTCTTCTCCTTATTAAAGATGTCTTGAGTACCTGTAAGAATTGGTTTTTTAATTCAGCTTGTTTACCACTATAACCATGGCCTGCAAAAGCTTCTTTTTCACAAACCCCATAGATTCATTCTTCCCTCTACATATCTCTAAGCTCATACACCCAAGCAGAATTATCACAGCTTTCTCACTGCAGGCAGGTGGATTGGTTATAGGTTTGCTTGACGTAAAAATGTGATGAGGCAATAAATTGTTTAAGTAATACAGCTTCTCATGGGTAGGAGGAAATAATGATATCATGCCATCTTTGTAGGATTATCAAGAAGATTTGCAGATTCCATACATACAAACCAGAGAAAACATCTAACACACATCAGATGTTCTGAAATGTTCGACATTAACTCTTACTAAAAATTCTATAGCATGAGCCACAAAATTTAAACATTAGGTCAGCTACTATACATGTACCTTCCCATTTTGGGTCCAATGGGACATGTGTCAGTGTAGAACATGGGGTTACAAAGAATTGAAACGTGTCATTCTGGGGGAGGTGAAACACACCCATCACTCTCCAGTTATCTTTCTCTGGCTACAGGGACTGAAGAGGCTTCATGTCTTGCCAGAGCAGCTGAGGAGGGGGAAGCCTTCACAGCCTGGAATGGGCACAGAGAGGGAGCCCCACACGTGGCCAGGCTCCTGGGTGTGGGCACGTGGAAGCGTGTGTGGGGGAGAAATCAATAGGGGCTGGATGAAGGTTCTCAAACACATCAGGTCCCCGTGCCTGGAATTGTCAGAATGTCATCGCGGGTGTAATTAGATTAAGAGTACTAAGAGGAGATGTTTGCCTGGATTATTTGGTAGCCTACATCTAATAATCAGTGTCTTTATAAAAGATAAGCATAAGAAATAGCAGAAATAGTATGTTTCAAGGTTCCACCCATGAGCGATCTCTGAAACATCAAACACCCTCCAAATCATATTTGTTAGAACTCTGGGAAAGAGACATTGAATGTTGAGTGAAGAATATAGTGATGCAAAAATGGAGTTCAAATAAACACCTGTCACACTACTCAGGGGTCCCAGGTAAAATTGCAGGCTTCAAAGACCACATCTAACAAAGAATAGTCTATTCTAGAAAACTTTTTAAACAAAAACTACATTTCACAACAAAAAACAAGGAAAACCTCACATCAACATGGGGTTGTTTAAATTTGCTTAGTTCTACTGAAATTCCTTTCAACATTAATCAGAGTTTTAGACTAAAATTTAGTCGTATCTTTGATGAAATTTCTCTCTCGAACGTTCATAAAGTCTTTAATATTTATTGTGAATGCAGTTGCTTCCCTGATTTCATTGTCAGGTTTCATTGATTGTGTATAGAAGAGCTGAATTGTGATGATGATCTTGTCCCCTGTAACTTTACTAAATTCTTTTTGAAAGTTGATTTTTTTTTTAATGTAACAATGTTTTACGACACTGAGGCTGATTCATTCCCACCAAGAGCGCGGGAGGTGCCTTTTTTCCCAAACCCTCATCATCACCTGTCTCAGGTCCTTTTGGGCTGGGCCATTCCCAGGCTGCGGTGTGTCTCATGGAGGTTTGATCTGTACTTCCCTGGTGATCAGTGATGACAGGCACCTACATGTGCCTCTGGCCTTGTATGTTTTTAAGTGTATATTTAGCTTTTCTGTCCATTTTTGTCATTTCAGGATATTTAAGTTTTTAGATGAATGCTTATTATATATTTATTTTGACTGTGGTGATATACTGTGTTGAGGTTTACAATACTGCATGATTCAGGGGGAAGGGTTCCTACCTCTTCAAATATATTTTAGCACACACACCCACTAACACACTCCTGGGCAGAATTATCTCTGAACACGGCGTTCAGGTGTGGTTGTCACCAGCTGTGCAGTCACAGGGAGCTCTCTAAGTCCTAGTTCTGTCCTGGTTACAGGGCGTTCCTGACCAAGTAGTTCAATCTCTCACACTTCACTCTACACTTATAACGATAGTGCATATCCCTCAGTGAAGAGTTCTATAGATGAATGAGTTTCTACTCATGCAGTAGTTTGAGATGACACTGGAGCTGGATTCCTAGGAAGCAGTCCTTTTTAATAGAACTGTTAAAATCTTATTATTGCTATTAAAATCTATGGGCAGCTCTATATAACGGAGGTCACACTATCATCAGTGATTAAAACACCTTAGGACAATTGGACTCCAACCTTATTTCATGCATTCATTTGACAATTATTTATGGAGAAGCTACTGAACAACTCACATATTTAAGTACAAGGATCATGTTTTAATGAAAACATCACTGATCTTGGAATTTATAGTCTAGTTGAAGAGAGATGATATAGTATTGGGGAAATAATATATAGTTAGGCAATGTCAATCAAACTGTGAAGAAACACACAGGATGAGGGAATAGGGCATGGGGGTGGGTGGTGATGACTATGTAGCTGGTTTTGAAGACATCAGGGATAATGTGTATTTACAATGACCCTTCACAGCAAGGACAAAATCCCTGAAGTAGAGGCTTGGTTGGAGTTGTGAGGAAATTGTGAAAAAATAATTGTGAATTAACTGTGGTTAAAACCTGGAGGTATAAATAGATATAATGCAACTTAACAAAATTAGAATTAATAAACAACATAAACATCTAATGTGCTGTACACTTGAAATACATTGTTAATGTTTCAGTGCATCTTTTAAACAATGTGCAAGTTAGCAGTCATCCATAAAGAAATAGAAAATGCTTTTATTTTTCTTCCTTGTTTTTATATTGTGACTATTTTCCTTTTGAAAATTATAGTGAGAAACTATCAGCCCAAGAATATGACTCAGATAAATTAGAATTTTTGATTAATTTATGACACCAAGTCTTTATTTTGTCAATGAATACCAATGAAATAATGACATAGTATTATGACTGTATTCTTTTTTTTCTCAATTTAGAACTATTAGATTATTTACAACTAAAAATAGCTTGATATGTTTGATATATTAATATCCCCAATTAGTATTTAGGTTAGTTTTGTAAAAATAATACTCTCATTTACCTCTTGCTAATTTTCTGTTCCCATGTATTTGTAGTGCCCGTGGCAAAGAAAATGCTCATAGAAGTGAATAAGTCAAATATCCTAAATATGTAAATTTGACACATAGAACCAAATTTTTAATCTTACATTAGCCATTATTATTTAGACTTGCATTGCAGAATATGTTTCCTCATCCTTGACAATAGACTTGAAAAAGGTGAGGGTATCATTTCAGGTTTAAGGTGTATCGTAGATTGTAAGTCACCACATGAAGAAGATGAAAGGACCGAAAGTAGCTTATTAAGCCACATCAATGTTAAAATCATAGTCCCAGAGACAATTTTGTCTTCTCACCCAACTTCTTGACTGCATTCTTGACCTCCTTGTTCCTCAGGCTGTAGACTATGGGGTTCAGCATGGGGATGACCATAGTATAAAACACAGACGCCATTTTGTCTGTGTCCATGGTATGGCTGGAGCTGGGCTGTAAGTACATGAAGGTGATTGTCCCAAAGAAGATGGAGATAGCGGTAATGTGAGAAGCACAGGTGGATACAGCCTTCTGATAGCCTGCAGATGAGCGCATCTTCAGGATGGTGATAAAAATGAATATGTAGGATACAAAGATAACCAGAAGAGCAGAAAAGACATTGAAGGTGTCTACATAAAGCAGAACCATCTCATTAAAATGTTTGTCAGAACACGAGAGAGACATGACTGCTGGAACATCACAGAAAAAATGATGGACCACATTGGAGCCACAGAAAGTGAGACTGAACGTTTCCCCAACTTGGATGGAGCCATTCAGGAAACCACCGGCATAGCAGACTGAGGCCAGACACACACACACACCTGTGGTCATGGTGGTGGTGTAATGCAGGGGTTTGCACACGGCTGCATAGCGGTCATAAGCCATTGCAGCCAAGATGAAAACTTCTCCTGTGGCAAAGGCTGCAAAAAAGAACATCTGAGCTGCACATGCATTGTAGGAGATGACCTTGTCTCCTATGAGTAACCCAGCAATGACTGTAGGGGTGACAGCTGTAGAGTAGCAGAAGTCCATCAGAGACAGGTTACTGAGGAAGAAGTACATGGGTGTGTGGAGACGAGTGTCCAAAATAATCAACAGGATCATCCCCAGGTTCCCGATGGCATTGACGGCATATATAAGAGTGAACATCATTATAAGAGGGACCCGTAGGTTTATGGTTTTGGTCAGTCCTAGGAGGATGAACTGGGTCACTTCTGTGGTGTTCTCCATGGAGAAATCAGATGTTAAGAAATCAGATGTGCTACAGCAATAAAGGAATGAAAACTATAGGAAATTTAGGGAACCTAAATATTTATATATCAGGGTCATTACTTCATTATAGTAAGAGTATGTGTCTCAAGACTCTCCGTATCTCAGACATGACTTTCAATGCATAACGTATAAATTATCTGGAATTCTAACCTGATGAATAAGGAATCTTCATGGATCACCTCACCAGTGATTTCATTCTTTTACATTTTAAATCTGATATTCAAAAGGTTACTGAATTTTCCTAAGAGTGCAATTATGAAATTTAGAAATGAGAGCTCAGCTTTCCTTAGACACACTTTAGACACTACAGCTGTGTTCACCTGTGTTGATTCTTCTCAACAATTTATGAGGCTGGGTAGTTATTATTTTCACTTACAAAGTGAGATACAAGAGATGAGTAATTTCTCCATAGTCCCACATATATTCACTGGCAGCCAAACTTTGTTCTGGATTAGGTGCTTCCCAAGTCTGATGCCCTTTACTACATTTCAATTAAATTAGATTAAAATCTAAATTTACAATTTCTCATCATCACCACTGGTCCAGACTCAGTGTTTGGGGCTTCACACTGAGGTGCTCAGACTCCTGGGCACAGTCTGTGCTGGGTCAGCGGGAGCAGGAGGGCACAGACATCAGCAGTGGAGCGTCTAGGGGAAGGCATCGCTCTGGGTTGGGACTTGGGCTCTGGGAATAGCCCTCCCATTAATATTCGTAAATGAGATAATGAACAAACATGAGTAAGTTGTCTTCTATGTAGCCTTTAGGTTTAGCAACCAAGTATTACGAGGCGGAAGGATGGTCTGGGTGTTGCTCTGGGAAACACACGGGCGTCAGGTGTGAGTGTCTGAAGTCCTGCAGCCTCCCGCTTTCATGTGCCTCTTCTCGCACTCCAGGGCACTGAGTCAGTCAGCTCTTCCAGAACTCCTGTCCTTTGCCCCTGCTCACTGGCTGTTTTATCCCTTCTATGTAGTAATACTTTTCTTATTCCTGGAATCCATATTTTAATTGGTTTAAAAAGACTCACTTTTTAAAATACAACTCATTATTTTACATCCTTGTTCATTTTTTTCCCAGTAGAGAATCCTCCCTGTTCCCCCGACCCCTCAAGTTGGTTACTGTAAGTTTCCTAGCGCGGAATGACCCAAATCCTCCACGATAGTTCATTGTGCTCAGGCCTCACTCCTGTCCTATTTCTCCTCCCACCCTTCTCGGATGCCTCGGTGTACAGTCGGTTTTCAAGGGTTGGAGTCTCTTTTCTTAAATTCATTCTTCTTTCATTACTGTCATTTTACATTGGAATCACAGAGATAGAGGATAAACGTTCAATTTGTGGCTTACCTTAAACCTGTACATCTGTTTTCGTGGCAAAGTATCATGTTGTTGATATTTTATGTGAATCTATTCTTATATAAGACCAGTATTTTAATTCTTTTTACTTGAATCAGATGCCTTAGGCAGCTCCGTGCTCTCTGCGGTTCCCACCCCCTGCCCCTGAGCCCAACAGGACTTCACTTCAGACCCAGCCACGGACGGCTTTGCCTGTGCAGACACACACAAGCCCTGTTAACACGTAACACGTCCTACACACAGCGCTAAGAACTTTGTACGTGTGTGTGTGTCTGTGTGTGTGTGTGTGTGTGTGAGGTGGCTGACATTCTTATTTTTATTTCACCATTGGAAAATTGAAGATTTGTTAAGATTTTTTGTGGTCTAAAATTACACAGCTAAATGAGGAAGATTCAAGATTCAAAGCAAACAAAAATGCAATGTCTTATCTACATCACTGTTGACATGTGTAGATTAGACAGAAATAATAAGGATGCCATTCTGGGGATAATGTTAAAATGAAATTTGGATTTTGCTATTTCACTTTGGTTCCTTATGGAGTCCAAATAAGAGCCATTTCACCCTCCTGGGCCATTTTTTGTCCCAATGCTGACATATGGGAAGTTAAAAGAAATTTCTGCCCAATCAGAGCATCACTTTTATCCCCACTCATCCGTTTTAGAGGAACAGCAATGTGAGGTCCCCAAGTATCATTTAAAAGGGGAATACAAAATGTAAAAGACATAAATAACAATAAAAATATATATTATTAAAAAAAATAAATAAAAGCAAACCCTTTAAGGTATAAGTTTCTTTTGGTGGATGTTTTGACATTTACTCCCTGATTTCACCTCAGATTTTAAGGAAAATGTTGAAAATATCTATATCTGCATGCAACAAATCACAACATTGGCCTCAAAACATTTGTATGTCTACCGTTTTCACTTTAAGGTTATATGGAATATAGAAGCTCACCCTCTGCATGGAAAATACGACAGTCAATCCTGCATAGTGTGTTGGAGATAAAAAAAAAAAAATCCAGCCAGGGAATAACGCCTAGATGCTGCTGGAGAGGCTCTGTGCAGCAGTGGGCATAGCTTCCGAGGTCTCTAAGGCAGGGAACAAGGAGGAAAAAAAGCATGAATGTGGGTTCAAGTCCTGAGTCTACCGTGTGTCCTTCCTGTTTTTTTGGAAGGGTCAATGCTTTCTCCTTATTTTAAAATAAACATAATAAAATTATATCTTTCATGTAGCCCATTAAATTGTGTTTGCAAATGACAAACCTAATGTCTACAAAACAATTGATTATTTACGGGCTTTCATTTTAAAGTTATTTAATATCAATTTTACCTTGGTGAGTTTCCTTGGCCATGGCTACAAGTTGGTAGGTAATGCTGCGATCAGAAGATGGTCTGTATGTGCAAACCATCGGCATTCAGTTGAACACAGGATATTTAAAGTGTCTGGGGAAAAACATGGTTATTGCAAATAACCAGAGGTCACGGTGGACACCAGGGATTTGGGCATGGGGACCAGAGTGTATTTTAAAGACATGAGGTTCTCAGGGGATGTCCCCCAAGAGGGCACTTCCAGCTTCTTACTCCACTTTCCAAGGGACAAAGTAATCAAATTGCTTAGGGGCACCACGTTGCATATTTTTAGGGAGTACGTATGTATTTGCACTGTTATTTCATGTTATTTTCATTTTTAATTAACAAGTTGCAGAGGGAAGTATGCAAAATCTTATTGTATGTTTCCAAGATTTTGAGCCCTCAGCTTCCTTGGTGTAAACACTCTCATAATACTGGCCTGCTTTTTTCATCTAATTTTGCCTTTGTGAGACTCTCCTTCACTAGAGCCTCGAATCCATAGTCTTTGATTCTGGCATTTTTCACTTAACATAATTTAGTTAAAGGCACATCGTTACCTGTATATTATTAGAATTTTAAATTGCAAAGTAGTATTCCATGCTGTACCTTATGTTTTACTTTTGTTCTTGTTTCCTCAGTTGAGAATCTTTTATATTGTTTCCAGTGTTCGGTGATTATAAACATAGTTTATATAAATATGGTAAAATTTTTGAGCAAACACTAGTTTTCATTAAATTTGGGTAATTATCAGGGAGTTATGTTCAATCTTTGGTATATATAATTAATTGACTAGAAATTGGAAAACTGTAATGTTCCTCACAATTGTACATTCCCAACAGCAAGCACATTGTGGTTTTTTGACATCTTTGCAGTACTAGGTACTTAAATTTCAAAATTTAATTTCTATTTTTTTTCATTTCTTCTATTAATCAAAGATGTCTTGAGTATCTCTAGCAATTTGTTTTATTATTCTACTTGTGTTACAACTCATGTCTAAATCATGATCTGAAAATGGTCTCTTTTCACAAAAACCCACAGATCCATTCTTTTTTTTAAAAAAAAAGATTTTATTTATGAATACAAGCTGGGGTATAGGCCAGAAGTGTGGGGTGGTAAGAGGATTCACTGGAGACAAAGTGGGGAGCAGAACAGGCAGATCAACTGAAGTATACTGCTGAGGGGAGCAGTGAGCGAGACAGGTGAGGTCTACGGCACCATGTGGGAATCTCCCCTGCGGGTATTGAACTCGTGCCGCAATGGTGCTCAACCCTCTGCGCCGCCAGGGAGGGCCACAGATTCATTCTTACTCTACCTGGTCTCCAGCCTCATTCTCTGATGCAGAATTATCACAGCTTCCTCATTGCAGGCATATGGAGTGGTTACAGGTTTGCTCTATGTATGAGTGTGGCCAAGTAGTTTAATCTCTCTTCATTTAACTCTACCACCTATGAATCGAGGGTAGTAATACTGTGTACCCCTCATGGAAGAGTTCTAAACACTAAACGATGCTTATTCCTGAGGTGGCTTGAGATGACACTCTGGAACAATCATGTTCAATAGCTCAGGGTACTATTACGGTCTACCTGGCAGATAAATTACAGAAGAAGCACTATGTTCAGAGGTTCAAAGCTTCAACACATTGTGACAACTAGGCTCCAACCTTTATTTCATGCATTCAGTTGACATGTATTTATTGAGAAGCTACTAAGCAATACACGTTTAATTCCGAGTATCATGTTTCAACGACAAGAACATCGCTGATGTCTTGGAACTTATAGTCTAGTTCAAGAGAGGTAATACAGTAGTGAGGAAATTATATATAGGTAGGCAATGTCAATCAAACTATGAAGAATCACACAGGATGAGGGAATAGTGTAACAGGGTGGGTGATGGACATTTATGAAGATGGTTATTGAAGACAACTTCTGGGATAAAGTGTCCTTTACGCAGAGCCTCACAGCATGGACAAAAATCCTTGAAGTGGAAGCTGCTTGAACTTGTGAAAAATTGTGAAAAAATCATTGTGAATTAACTGTGGTAAAAACTGGAGGTTGAAAAGATATCATGCAACTTAACTAAATTAATAATTAATAAGGAACATAACCATGTAACATACTTGTAGATTTAAAATCCATTATTATTATCTCAGTGCATTTTTTAAACAATATGCAAGTTAGCAGTCATCTCTAAAAAAATGATTTTACTTTTCTTCCTTGTTTTTTTGTGTTGTGACTATTTTCCTTTTGAAAGGTATAATGAGAAAATATAAGCCCAACAATATGATTCAGACAAGGTAGAATTCTTGATTCATGAATCTATATTCTGTCAATAAAATCTGCCAATGAAGTAAACACATAGTATTATGACTGTGTCCATTTTTTCCCTCAATTTAGGGCTCATAGATTATTTTACAATGAAGCATACCTGATATATTTTATAAATCAATATCCCAATTTAATATATAGTTTTGTTAAAAAATATTTTAATTTACTTCTTGCAAATTAGCTGCTCCCATGTATTTGTAGTGTCCATGGCAAGAAAATGCATGTAGAATAAGTGAATATGTGAACACTCCTTAATATGTATTTTTGAAATGTAGAACAAAACATTTTGAGCTTCCCTTAACCACTCTTAGACTTCCATTGCTGTTAGGCTTCCTAATTCTAGACAGTAGAATTTAGAAAGGGTGAGGGTATCACTTCAGGACCTAAAAGTATCATAAATTTTAAGTCAGCACATGAAGATTTGAGAGGAATGAAAGTAGCTAATTATGCCCCCTGCAATGTGAAATCATAATCCCAGAGACAATTTCATCCTCTCACCCAACTTCTTGACTGCATTCTTGACCTCCTTGTTCCTCAGGCTGTAGACTATGGGGTTCAGCATGGGGATGACCATAGTATAAAACACAGACGCCATTTTGTCTGTGTCCATGGAATGGCTGGAGCTGGGCTGTAAGTACATGAAGATGATTGTCCCAAAGAAGATGGCGATGGCAGTGACGTGAGAGGCACAGGTGGACACAGCCTTCTGATAGCCTGCAGATGAGCGCATCTTCAGGATGGTGATAAAAATGAACATGTAGGATACAAAAATAACCAGAAGAGCAGAAGAGACATTGAAGGTGTCTACATAAACAACAACCATCTCACTAACATGTTTATCAGAGCACGAGAGAGCCATGACTGGAGGAATATCACAGAAAAAATGATGGACCCTATTGGAGGTGCAGAACTTGAGACTGAATGTTTCTATAATGTGGATTGTGGCATTCAGGAAGCCACCGGCATGGCAGACTGTGGCCAGACACACACACACACTAGTGGTCATGATGGTGGTATAATGCAGGGGTTTGCACACGGCTGCCCAACGGTCATAGGCCATTGCAGCCAAGATGAAAATTTCCCCTGTGGCAAATGCTGCAAAAATGAACATCTGAGCCGCACACGCATTGTAGGAGATGACCTTGTCTCCTATGAGTAACCCACCCATGACCGTAGGGATGACAGCTGTAGAGTAGCAGAAGTCCATCAGAGACAGGTTACTGAGGAAGAAGTACATGGGCGTGTGGAGACGAGTGTCCAAAATAATCAACAGGATCATCCCCAGGTTCCCGATGGCATTGACGGCGTATATAAGAGTGAAAATCATTACAAGTGCGACTCGTAGGTTTTTGTCTTTGGTCAGTCCTAGGAGGATGAACTGAGTCACTTCTGTGGTGTTCTCCATGGAGGTTGTTTAGAAATGAGATGAACTACAGTAATAAGAAGTAAAAAAGAGAGAGAGAATTGTGTAAATTGCCGTGAAACTTAAATGTTTATATACCAGGGTCATTATTTCATTATAGCAAGAGTATAATCTCAATATACTCTGTACCTAAAACATGACCTTCAATGGATAATTTAATGTATAAATTATCTAAAATCTAACCTAATGAATAAGGAATCTTCATTGATAATCTTGCCAGTTTTTAATTCTTTTATATTTTTAAACTGAGACTGGGATGTTTAGTGAATTTTCCAATAGGGCAATTCTGCAATTTATAAATGAGAGCACAACTTTACTGACAATTAAAATGTTCACTGGTTGGACACTATAGCTGTGTTCACTGATTATTCTCAACAATTTATGAGGATGTGTAGTCATTATTTTCACTTACATAGTGAGAGCCATGAGAACGAGTAATTTATTCATAGTTCCACAAATAGAGATTTTACTAAAAGAATACATTGCATATAGAAACTCACCTTCTACTTGAAAACAAACGACAGTCGATTCTGAGTAGTGTGTTTGAGATAAACAAAAATCCAGCTGGGGAATAATGCACAGATTCTGCTGGAGAAGCTCTGTGCAGTAGTGGGCACAGTTTCTAAGGTCTCTAAGGCAGGAAACAAGGAGGGAAAAAAAGCATTAATGTGGGTTAAAGTCCTAAATCTACCTTGTGTCCTACCTGTGGTTTTGGACAGGTTTCTTGCTTTCTCTTTATTTATAAAATAAACATAATAAAATTACCTCTTTCATGCACCCCATAGAATTGCAAATAACAAACCAATGTTTATAAAACAACTTGATGGATAGGGGTTCATTTTTAAATTATTCAATATGATTTTTGCCTTGGAGAGTTTCCTTGGCCATGACTGCAAGTTCGTAGGAAATCTTAAGATCAGAAGACTGTCTGTAAAATCCATCAGCATTCAGAAGAACACATGATGTTCAAAGGTCTGGGCCCAAGAGTGGTTATTGTAAATAAAGCTACCCGATCACGGTGGACACCAGGGGTTTGTGGATGGGGACTGAGAGTGAATTATAAAGATGTGAGGTTCTCAGGGGATGTCCCCTATGAGGGCACACCGGGTTCCCACTCCATTTTCCAAGAAACAGAGTAATCAAACCACCTGTGGGAGCCACATCGCATAATTTTATAATGTATAGATGTGTTTACATTGTTATTCCATTTTTAATTAACAAGTTGCAGGGAGCAGTATGCAAGCCTCTTAATGTATGTGCCAAGATTTTGATCCCTCAGCTTCCTTGGAGTCAATGCTCACATAATTACTGACCTGATTTTTTTCGTATAATTTTGCCTTTGTAAATGTCCTTCACTAGGGCCTTAGACTCCATAGTCTTTGATTCCAGCATTTTTCACTTAACATAATTCCATTAAAGGCACATGGTTATCTGTACCTATATTGGAATTTTACATGGCAAAGTAGTATTTCATGCTGTGAATTTTGTGTTGTGTTTTTTTTCTTCTTTCCTCAGTTGAGAGCCTTTTCTATTGTTTCCTGTGTTTGGTGATTATACACAAAGCTGATAAAAAGCATTTCTAAAATTTTCATGGAAACATAAGTTTTTATTTATTGGTGATTATCAGGGGATTGTCTTGAATCTTCAGTAAATATACTTAATTGACTAGAAATTAGAAAATTGTATGATGGCCCTCACAATTGTACATTCCCAACAGCAAGCACATTCTGGGTTCCTGACATCTTTGCAACACTAGGTACTTGAATTTCAAAATTTAATTTATGTTTTATTTTCATTTCTTCTCTTTATCAAAGATGTCTTGAGTACCTTTAACAATTTGTTTTATTATTCAACTTGTTTACCATTATAATCTTGGCCTAACAATGCTCTTTTTCAACAAAAACTAACAGATCCATTTTTTCTCTCCATGGTCTCTAAGATCATTCTCCGCAACAGGATTATCACAGCTTCTTCATTGCAGGCCTCAGAGACCACACCTAACAAAAAATAGTCTTTATTCTAGAAAAATAATTTTAAAAATTCTATATTACACAACAAGAACAAGAAAAAACTCACATCAACATAGGGTTCTTTAAATATATTTAGGTCTACTGAAATTCCTTTCAGCACTATTCAGAGTTTTCAGAGTACAATTCAGTCATATCTTCGGTGAAATTTCTCTCTTGATCATTTATTTACCCTTTCATAATGACTTGTTCTGCATGTATTTTCTCTGCCACGGACACTGCAAATATTTGGTATCAGAAAATTGGCAAGAGGTGAATGAGAGTATTATTTCTAACAAAACTTACCTAAATACTAAATGGGGATATTTATATATAAAACATATCAAAATGGTTTTATTTGTAAAGAAATCTAATAGTCCTAAATTGAGAAAAAAGAGGATACAGTCATAATACTATGTGTTTTTTCCACTGGCGTATTTCATTGACAGAATATGGACTTGGAGTCATAAATGAATCTAAAATTCTACCTTGTCTGAGTCAACTTCTTGGGCTGATATTTTCTCATTATACTTTTCAAAAGGAAAATAGACACAGCACAAAAAAAAAAAGAAACAAAGAAGAGAAATGAAAGCATTTTCAATTTCTTGTAGATGACTAATAACTTGCACATTGTTTATAAAAGGCACTGAAATTTAACAATGTATTTTAAGTCAACAAGAACTTTAGATGGTTATGTGCTTATTAATTCTAATTTTGTTAAGTTGCATTATGTCTTTTCACTCCTTCAGTTTTTTGCCACAGTTAAATCACAATAATTTTTTCACAATTTCTTCACGACCCCAAGCAAGCTTCTACATCACATCTATGACTTGATTTTTTACAGGTATTAACCGTAGGCCTATTACTATTGGCATGCATTCATGATGTAAACATCAATTTATTGCAGATTACATTCCCAATAGCAAGCACATTCTGGTTTCTTGACATCTTTGCAGCACTAGGTACTTGAATTTAAAAATCTAATTTAATTTAATTTGATTTGATTTTCATCTCTTTATCAAAGCTGCCTTGAGTACTTTTAACAATTTGTTTCATTATTCAACTTGTTTGTCACTATAATCATGGTCTGAAAATGCTCTCTTTTTCAACAAAAACCGAAAGATTAATTTTTTCGCTACTTGGTCTCTAAGCTCATACTCCCAAGCAGAATTATCACAGCTTCCTCACTGCAGGCATGTGGGGTTGTTACAGATTTGTTCTATGTACACGTGTGACTTTGAATCAAATTGTTTAAGTAATTTAATCATTGAAATCCAGCTTATGATGGGTAAGAGGAAATAATGTATCATGCCATCCTCTTTCGATTGTCAAGAAGATTTGCAGATCCCAAACACAGAAACCAGAGAAAATATCTAACACACATCAGGTGTTCTGAAATGTTCAATATTCATATTAACTGTTAATAGATATTACTGCAGTATGGGTAATAAAAAGATGGTGTTAAAAGTTACTTCTGCCTCCAAACCTGACTTCCCTTTTGGGTCCAATGGGACTTGTGTCCGTGTAGACAATGGACTTACAAAGAATTGTCACGTGTCATTTCTGGGGGAAGTGAAGCATACCTGAAACTCTCCAGTTATCTTTCTCTGGCTACAGGGACTGAAGAGGCTTCATGTCCTGACAGAGCAGCTGGGGAGGGAGAAGCCCTCACAGCCTGGAATGGGCACAGAGAGTGCCCTGCACTTGGCCAGCTCCTGGGTGTGGGCACGTGGAAGCGTGTGTGGGAGAGAAATCAACAGGGGCCGAATGAAGGTTCTCAAACATACCAGCTCCTTGTGCCCAGAATTCTTAAATATTACATGTGTCAGAATGTCTTTGCACATGTAATTAGACAAAGAGTACTAAGAGGGGGGTTTTACCTGGATTACACTGGTCAACAAAGTTTTACAAAAGTCATGTTACTGAAATAAAATTAGTCATTTCCTAGCAATTTGTATGTGCTCAACACAAATATGACAGTCAAATTCTAAATTTTGGCTCTAGTGGTTTTTTTTGTAATCTGCAATAAATTGATGTTTACATCACGAATGCATGCCAATAATAATAGGCCTACTGTTAATACCTGTAAAAAATCAAGTCATAGACTACTTAGATTTCATCGCTTGTCTCTGGTACAGCTATTCAGGAATAGAATAGATGGAAGATGGTTTCCATTTTGCAAAAGCACAGCCTTAAGACTCAGTTTCGAAGAGTCTGGAAATGGTCTCCATTCTTGTGGGTCATGAGTGATTTCTAAGGCATTCATGAGGCCCTCAATATCAGAAGAGAATACGAGAGTACTTTCCTTTCTGAGGAAAGGCTCCAACTGCTGGTGGTGCTTTCATATAAAGTAATTGTGAAATCTTCTTCTAGAAGATTCCAATGTTGGAGTCTTGATCCTAGCAAGTCTGCCTTATTCTTGGATAAGTCCAAATCACAAACCAGGTCATTTAGTTCTTCCTGGGTTAGTCTGTGTGGGGTGGATGATGCACCACAGTGACAATCTGGATCACTGCATGCTGATGGAACAGGAGAAGAGCAGGTCGGCTCACCCTTGTCCTCATCAGATGAATCAAGAGAATATTCTGCTGGAGGTTCTGGAATGGGAAGTCCCACACCATGTGGAACTGGTCTCAATGCAGATGGAATGTTTGGGGAGACTATTCTTGACTTCTTTTGCTTCGTTATTCCACTGGAAAGAGGAGGAACCAAGCAGAAATAACAGTCTTTCATGTGGTTGTATGGCTCTCTCCACACCATGGGAACTGCAAACGGCATTGATGATCTTTTGCCATTTAACCACTGTGAAAGCTGTGTTGTCCATGTAGCACAGCATATATGTGGGGCCCAAGGCTTGTCTTGGTCACCAACCTCGCACCCGAAGTAAAGATGGTAAGCCTTCTTCACTTGAGAAGTGATACTTTGCTTCTGGGTGGCAAATGTCACTTCCCCACAAATAGAGCAGAAATTGTCCACGCTATGAATGCACTTTCGAGGCATGACTGTTCTGTATTGTGCCTAAATGGATAAAATAATAACAGTTTTATGGAACAGTAGCTTAAACTATCTCACACAAAGGCTGAAATATTTTCAATGCTCAACCTTTCCGACACGGCTTTATATAGTGCACTGCTTATGTCAGCTTATTTCAGCAGCCGCCTGGCAGTAGTATTGCATTGCATCAAAAAATGATGCAATCAACTGTGGATGATGTGTGCATGATGGTATTATGCAATGCGATGCAGTATTACAGCATTCTAGGCTGATTTAGGATGTTGTCGCAGTCCTACTAGATAAATTTACACGGTGAAACATATAAAATGAATTATATGAAATATCTTCAAAACAAGAGCTAATAAAAAATTTTCAGGGTTATATTCATGTTCAGCACATCAAAATATTACAGATTAGGGCCTGTTTAAGTCAGTAAAGATCTCACTGTTGACCAGTGTTATTGGTGAGCTTAAGTGTAACAATCAGTGTTTTTATAAAAGAAAGGCATACAAAATAGCAGAAATATTATGTTTCAAAGTTCCACCCCATTAATGATCTCTGAAACATCAATCAAATACCCTCCAAATCAAATTTGTTAGAACTCAGGAAAATTAGGCGTCCCTGGAGGCACAAAGGGTTAAGTGTCAGCACTATGAAGCTATCCAGAGCTACTGCAGCAGGAGTTAGATCCCTGCACAGGAAGCTTCCCACATGGCACAGCAGACCTCTCCTGCCTTGCCCACTGCCCCCCTCAGCAGTCAATCTGCCCGTTCTGCTCCCTACTCTCTCTCACCACCCCAACACCTCTGGCCTATACCTCAGCTCTTACATGCATAAATAAATAAATCTTTTATAGAAAAGAACTCTGGTAAACAGACAAGTTTTTGATTAGTGAAGAATATGGTGTAAAAATGTGGCGTTCAAAGAAACACCTGCCACACCACTCAGGGATCACAGGTAAAATGCAGGCTTCAGAGACCACACCTAACACAGAATAGTCTTCATTCTAGAAAACTCATTAAACAAAATCCTACATTCCATAACAAGAAGCAAGAAAAACCTCCCTTCAACATGGGATTCTTTAATATGACTTAGTTCCACTGAAATTCATTTCAACTTATTCAGAGTTTACAGAGTACAGTTCAGTCATATCTTAGCAAAATTTCTCTCTTGATTATTTTTTTACTCTCTCACAGTTATTGTGAATCCATTTGCTTCCTTAATTTCATTGTCAAGGTTCACTGCTTGTGTATAGACCAGCTGAATTTTACATGATGATCTTGTCCTGGTAACTTAACTATTTTTGGAAGTTGTATTTTTTGTTGATGTAACAATGTTTACAACACTGTGATGACTCATTCCCACCAAGAGCGCAGCAGGTGCCTTTTCCAGACCCTCATCATCACCTGTCTCAGGTCCTTTTGGGCGGGGCCATCTCCCAGGCTGAGGTGTGTCTCATGGAGGCTTGGTCTCCACTTCCCTGGTGATCAGTGATGACGAGCGTTTCATGCACCTCTCGGCCATCTGTATGTTTTTGAGTCTATTTAGCATTTCTGTCCATTTTTGTCATCTCATCATATTTAGGTTTTTAAATGAATGTTTATTATTTTTTTTTTATTGCTGTGACATACAACGCTGTGTTGAGGTTTACAACACTGTATGATTCAGGGGGAAAGGTTCCTGCCACTTCAAATGTATTTTAGCACACACACCCATTAACACACTCCAGGGCAGAATTATCTCTTTGAACACGGTGTTCAGGTGTGATTGTCACCCACTATGCAGTCATGGGGAGCTGTTTAAGTCCTAGTTCTGTCCTGATTACAGGACAATCTTGCCAAGTAATTCAATCTCTCTACACTTCACTCTACACCCATAATGAAAGGGTAACAATAGTGTGTATCCCTCATTGAAGAGTTCTTAAGTTTAATGAGGTTCTACTCATGAGGTGGTTTGGGATGACACTCTTAAGCTGGATTTATAGGAAGCGGTCCTTTTCAATAGCCTGTGATGTAATTAAAGTCTATGGGCAGATCTAAAAACAGATGACACATTCTCATCAGTGGCTCAAAGTCTCAACACATTGGGACAATTAGACGCCAACCTTTATTTCATGTATTCAGTTTACAACTATTCATTGAGAGGCTAATAAGCAACTCACATAGGTAAGTACTAGGATCAAGTTTTAATGAAAACGTCATTGATGTCTTGGAATTCATAGTCTAGTTGTAGAGAGAGATATAGCAGTGTGGAAATAACATAGAGTTAGGCAATGTCAATCAAACTATGAAGAATCACACAGGATGAGGGAATAGTGTAATGGGGAGGGTGACAGACATTTACGTAGATGGTTATTGAAGACAACATCTGAGATAAAACCTCATATATGCAGACTCTTAACAGCAAAGACAAAATCCCTGAAGTAGAAGCTTGCTTGGGGCTGTGAGGAAATTGTGAAAAAAATCATTGTGAATTAACTGTAGTAAAACCCTGGAGGAGTGAAAAGACATAATGCAACTTAACAAATTAGAATTAATAAGCAAAATAACCATCTAAAGTGCTTGTGGACTTAAAATACATTGCTAATATTCCAGTGCATTTACTAAGCAATGTGAAGTAAGTTAGCATTCATCTATAAAGAAATAGAAAATGCTTTAATTTTTCTTCCTTGTTTTTGTGTTGCGGCTATTTTTCCTTTTGAAAAGTATAGTGAAAAAATATCAGCCCAACAAAATGACTCAGACCAGGTATAATTTTAGATTCATTTATGAAACCAAGTGCATATTCTGTCAATAAAATATGCCAAGGAAATAATCACATAGCATTATAACTGTATCCCATTTTTTCTCAAATTATATTTGCGATTATTTTAGATTATAGATTTAGATTATTTAGACTTGCATATTATTTTACAACTAAAAACACTATGATATGTTTTATATATCAATATCCCATTTAGTGCTTAGGTTAGTTTTGTTAAAAATAGTAATCTCATTTACCTCTTGCTAATTTTCTGCTCCCATGTATTTTTAGTGCCTGTGCAGAGAAAATACATGAAGAACAAGTGAATAAGTCAAATATCCTTAATATGATTTTTTTTGACACATAGACCCAAACATTTTATGCTTCTTATTATCCATTATTGTTTAGACATCCATTGCTGTCATGCTTCGTCATTCTAGACAGTAGACTTTAAAAAGGCGCAGGTATCATTTCAGGACTTAATGGTGTATCTTAGATTTTATTTTATTTTTTAATATATATTCTTATTGTTATTTATGTCTTTTATATTTTGTATTCCTCTTGGGTAGCCCACCACCAATTCACCCATGATCCATCTCCATGGTCCCTTGTGTTCTTTTCTATTCATTTTGTGCCCTTTTCCTTCCCTTCCCCCGCCTCTCCCCCCGCCCTTGTCTCTCTCCTATTTGGTCTCCTTATAGTCCTGTTATAAGTGAATCCATTGGATATTTTTCTCTTTCTTTCTGGCTTATTTCACTGAGTATGATCCCCTCTAATTCCATCCATGTCGCTGCAAGTTGCATGTGTTTATCTTCTTTCCATGCCGAATAGTATTCCATTGTGTATATGTACCACATCTTCTGGATCCAATCATCTATTTTTGGACATCTGGGTTGCTTCCATACCTTTGCTATTGTGAACAGTGCCGCAATGAACATAAGGGTGCATGTATCCTTTTGGATTAGTGTTTTTGTGTCCTCTGGGTAAATTCCCAAAAGTGGGATTGCTGGGTCATATGGAAGCTCCATGTTTAGCAGTTTGAGGAGCACATGAAGATCGAGAGGAATCAAAGAAGCTAATTTTGCCCCACACAATGTTAAATCATAATCCCAGAGACAATTTTGTCTTCTCACCCAACTTCTTGGCTGCATTCTTGACCTCCTTGTTCCTCAGGCTGTAGACTATGGGGTTCAGCATGGGGATGACCATTGAGTAAAACACAGACGCCATTTTGTCTGTGTCCATAGAATGGCTGGAGCTAGGCTGTAAATACATGAAGATGAGTGTCCCAAAGAAGATAGTGATGGCAGTGACATGAGAAGCACAGGTGGACACAGCCTTCTGATAGCCTGCAGATGAGCGCATCTTCAGGATGGTGATAAAAATGAATGTGTACGATACAAAGATAATGAGAAGAGCACAAAACACAATGAAGGTGTCTACACAAACAAGAACCATCTCAACAAAATGTGTATCAGAGCAAGAGAGACCCATGACTGCTGGAACATCACAGAAAAAATGATGGACCACATTGGAGCTGCAGTACGTGAGACTGAAGGTTTCCCCAACTTGGATGGAGGCATTCAGGAAACCACCGGCATAGCAGACTGTGGCTAGACATGCACACACACCTGTGGTCATGGTGGTGGTGTAATGCAGGGGTTTGCACACGGCTGCATAGCGGTCATAGGCCATTGCAGCCAAGAGGAAAATTTCCCCTGCTGCAAAGGTTGCAAAAATGAACATCTGAGCTGCACATGCATTGTAGGATATGATCTTGTCTCCTATGAGTAACCCAGCCATGACTGTAGGGACAACAGCTGTAGAGTAACAGATGTCTATGAGAGACAGGTTACTGAGGAAGAAGTACATGGGCGTGTGGAGACGAGGGTCCACAAGAATCAACAGGATCATCCCCAGGTTCCCGATGACATTGATGGCGTATATAAGAGTGAACATCACTACCAGGGGGATTTGTAGGTTTTTGTCCTTGGTCAGTCCTAGGAGGATGAACTGGGTCACTTCAGTCGTGTTCTCCATGGAGGTTGTTTAGAAATCAGGTGTGCTACAGCAATAAGAAATAAAGGAATGGAAAGTTAGATGTGGAAATTACAGTGAAACGTATATGTTTAAATGCCAGGATCATTATTTCATTATAGCAAGTATATGTGTCTCAAGACTCTCTGTTCTTAAGACATAACCTTCAATGTATAATTTATTGAATAAATTATCTGGAATTCTGTACTGATGAATAAGGAATTTTCATTGATCAACTCACCAGTTTTTTATTCTTTTATATTTTAAACTAAGACTTGGAAAGTTTACTGAATTTCAGCATGGCAATTATGGAGTTTATCAGTGAGAGCTCAGCTTGGCTAGACAATTAAATTATACACTGGTTACACACTACAACTCTGTTCACCGATTATTCGCAACAATTTTTGAGGTTTGGTAGTTATTATTTTCACTTACATGGAGAGGCACTTTACAAGTAATTTATTCATAGTTCCACAAATACAGTATTCACTAGAAGCATACATTGCATAAGAATCTCACCTTCTACTTGAAAACAAATGAGAGTCAAAGTTGAATAGTATGTTTGAGATAAAAAGAAATCCAGACATATATTAATGCACAGATTCTGTTGGAAAATCTCTGTGCAGTAGTTGCACAGGTACCAACATCTCTAAGGCAGGGAACAATGAAGAAAAGAAACCATTAACGTGGGTTCAAGTCCTGAATGTACCATGTGTTTTTCCTGGCTTTCTCATTAATTTTAAAATAAGCATAGTAGAATTACCTCTTTCAAGGAGCCCAAGGAATTGTATCAGCAAATAACAAACCAATAGCTATAAAGCAACTTGATATATTTATAAAATATATGAGATAGTCATTCAGTATCATTTTTACCTTGGCGAGTTTCCTTGGCCATTGCTGCAAGTTTGTAGGAAATGCTAAGACCACAAGAGGGTCTGCATGTGCAAACCATCAGCATTCAGGTGAACACATGATATTATAGTGTCTGGGGAAAAACAGTGGTTATTGCAAATAAAGTACCAGAGGTCACGGTAGATAACAGGGGTTCGTGCATGGGGACCAAGAGTGAATTATAAAGACCTGAGATTCTCAGGGGATGTCCCCCATGAGGGCACCTCCAGTTTCTCACTCCACTTTCCAAGAGACAAAGTAATCAAACTGCCTATGGGAACCACATCACATAATATGTGTTTGAATTGTTATTTCATATTATTTTCATTTTTAATAATAAGTTGCAGAGAGTTATGCAAAACTCTTAATGTTTGTTTCCAAGATTTTGGTCCCCTTGGCTTCCTTGGAGTCAACACTCTCATAATTACTGACCTGCTTTTTAAATATAATTTTGCCTTTGCAAGAATATCCTTCATAAGAACCTTAGAGTCCATAGTCTTTGATTCTGGCATTTTTCACTTAACATAATTCAGCTAAAGTCCATGCACACTGTTACCTGTATCTACAGTGCAATTTTAAATTGCAAGGTAGTATTCCGTGCTGTGAACCTTATATTTTATGTCTTTCTTCTTTCCTCTGTTGAGAACTTTTTATATTGTTTCCACTGTTTGGTGATTATAAACAAAGCTGATATAAAAGCATGATTTTTATTCAAACACTGTTTCTTACTTCATTTGGATAAATATCAGGGAGTTGTTTTGAATCTTTGATAAATATACTTATTGACTAAAAACTGGAAAACCGTATGATGATCCTCACAACTTTACAAGCCCAACAGCAACCATATTCCCCTTTCTTCACATATTTGCAGCACTAGATACTTTATGTTTTTAAATTTATTTTATTAATATTTTTCTTATGTCATTGTAGTCCCCATACTTTTCCCACCACCATATCATCCTTGAACCATCACCACAGTCCCTTGTTTTGACTCCTCTCCCTGCTTTGTTCTGACTGCCCTCCCTCTCTCTCCTTTGCTGTATGCCTCATCTATGGTCAGTTTGCTAGTTTTGGCATTTTCTATACCTTTTGTTTGATTCCTCTATATTCCACATGTAAGTGAGATCATCTGATATTTATCTTTTTCCTTCTGTCTTATTTCAGCTCTCATGATCCCTTCCAGTTCCATCCATGTTGCTGCAAATGTCATGTGTTTTCCTTTTTGATTGCTGAGTAATATTCCATCGTATGACTATACCACAGCTTTTTGATGCATTTGTCTATTTTGAGGCATTTGGGTTATTTCCATATCTTGGCTATTGTAAATAGTACTGCACCAGGTATTTTCCATCTTAAAATTTAAATTTATTTTATATTTTACATTCATTTTTGCTCTTTGTCAAAGATCTCTTATTGAGTATATTTAACAATTTGTATTATTATTCAATTTGCAGTACCACTGTAATCATGGTCTGGAAATGCTTTCTTTTTCACAAAAACCCATAGATCCATTCTTTCCTCTGAATGGTCTCTAAGTTCATACTCCAAAAAAGAACTATCACAGCTTCCTCACTGCAGGCATGTAGAGTGGCTACAGATTTGTTCTTCGTACAAGTGTGGCTTGGCATCAAATTGTTTAAGTAATTTTATCATCAAACTCCAGCTTCTTGTGTGTAAGAGGGAGATAATAATATCATGCCATCCTCCTAAGATTGTCGGGAAGATTTGTAGATCCCATTCATACAAACCAGAGCAACTTTTCAACACATTAGGTATTCTGAAATTTTAAATATTAATATTAACTATTAATAAATATTGCTATAGAATGAGTCACAATGATGTTTAAATAACTGAGTTTAAACAGTATGTCTGCTTCCCTAGATGCCTGCCCATTTTGGATCCAATAGGTCATGTGTCAGTGTAGACCATGGACTTAGAAAGAGTTGACACATGTCATTTCTGGGGGCGGTGAAGCACACCCGTCACTCTCCAGGTATCTTTCTCCAGCTACAGGGACTAAAGAGGTTTCATGTCTTAGAGCAGCTGAGGGGGAAGCCTTCACAGCCTTGAATGGGCACAGAGAGGGGCCCCTGCCCTTGGCCAGGCTCCTGGGTGTGGGCACGTGGAAGCATGTGGGGGAGAGAAATCAGCAGGGGCTAAATGAAGGCTCTCAAATATATCAGGTCAATTCCCAGATTCTGTAAATATTACATGAGTAAGAATACTCTGCACATGGAATTAGATTAAAATAATATGATGATATGTTTACCTGGATTATTTGGTGAGTAAATGTAACAATCAGTATCTTTTTTTAAAAAAGACATAAAAATAGCAGATTAGTATATTTCAATTTGAGATAATCCCAATATCTTATTTTTGCTTTTATTTCCCTTGCTTTAGGTCTCTAGTACCTGGAACCCTTTAAAATATCCTATTTAATAAAAAGATCTTTTTTGTTCGTTTTTTTTTTGGGGGGGTGAAAATCTTGGTGAATGTCTCTTTAAATATTGTTTCTGCCATATTATGCCTCCCTTCCTTTCTTTGTCTCCAAAACATATACAAACAAACTTTTCACCATGTCCCTCATGTATTTTATGCCCTTTTCTTTAATTTCTGTGTTTTGTTCTATTTCGAGCTTGGGTATTTTCTTCTGAGCCCTTTGCTAGCTTAACCTTTTGCTGAGTCTAATATGCTTTTTATCAAATATTGAATTCTTATATCCAATAAGAAAATGATGACTACCTCAAGCCCTTTCATTCTCTCCAATAAATAGTCTCCCCAGTAAGTGACTGCCCTGGTTATTCTTCAACATCTTTACACAACTTTAAGGAAATATACTTAATTTCTACAGTCGTACTCATTGGTAGAATTAGGCTATTTCCATCTATGTGGTTATAAGCCCTAATGGTATTATTCACTAAATTATGGGCCAGATTTCTTAGTCATAAAATGACTCATAACAGAGCTAAGATCACTGTGTACACATGCCATAATCAATCAACCTCGCTTTTAAATGATCATAACTCTGCTTACTGCACAAATTCCCACATGATTTTCTGTAAGTCAGATGATAAATATTTTCAGTTAGTTGCTATGTTTTTCCAGTGACTTCTGAATTGAATTGATTTGACAGAAGGAGTGATGGAACACTTTATTTCAACTCATTGGATGACTAAACCCTCCACATTATCGCCTTCTTTATTGAGCAAATGTAAAGACTCTGAAGCAAGCCCAGATTATTTTTCATATCATTTGGTTCTAGATCTACCAATACATTTTCTGTCATCTATTTATTCATCTGTCATCTATTTCCCATCCGTATCTTATCTCATTTAATTGTCCCAACTATATTATATATTACTACACTGCGATGTAAATAGTACTATTATCACAAGTGTTTTCCAAAAGTCTCAAAGACAGATAATTGAGAAGTCTAGCATTTAAAAGTAAATGCAACTCTCTCCAGTCTATGCTCACCAAGCATTTTGATGTCTGGTAACAAACAACATGGACCTAGAAGGAAAAAAAATATCCCCACTCATTTACAGAAGTGAGAATAGTCAATATCCTGCCAGGATAGGGGGAAAAGATATTAGCCTTATGGGATGTTGATGACTGATAAATGAATACATTGTGTCACTGGGTGTAGGAATATATTGCTCAGTCATGTCTTAATAGAATGGAGGTTAATTAGTAATACCTTTCAGGTAAGTCATAGGAACTACTCACTCTATAGTGGGATTTTACACCCACAGGCTGTAAGTAATTCGTTTTGGATAGATGAATACTCCTTCAGTAAAGGCAGTGCACTTTCTCACAATGATACATGCTCCCAAACAAATGGGAACAAATAATTCCCAATTTGAAGACAACTGTGAATCCCAGTGACCACTGCTTTGGGGAGAACAAATTGGAGCTATTACAACCTTCCTGTCCTGGTCATGTGATCCAAACCAAGGGCCGTGAGGATAGGGAATTGGTGATTTGTCTTGTTCTAGTCAGGTTTTTATTTTGGGAGCATGAGCAAAGGGAAACAGCCAAGGAAGAGATCTAGTGACCTGTACTGCCTCTTCATTGCCTTCCTTTAGGTTCTGCCAACCTCCTTGAAATTTGGGGTCATTACTGGAAGGGTTGGCAGGAAGACATGAGGAAATTAAACTTGTCTATATCGCTCTTTCTGAAATCACAGGGTGGCACCACCCTGTTCCAGCACGCAGACATCACAATCTTATCACAACCACCCGATTTGGAAAGACCTTCCCGGCCCAAGACCAGGTCATTAAACCACATCTGACATCTGCACAAATGAACTGGACTATAAAGGCTCCTGCCCCATCTCTCAGAGCCTCTGTCTCTGGAGAGTTGGCGTGACAGTCAGTGCCAATGAAGTTTCCTCTCACCTCTGCGTGGTGTGTTCTTTTTGGCTGCGACTTAACAATTATTACATAATTTTCATTCTCCTTAGAATGGTCTTTCCCATGCTGGTTCATTTTAATGCCTGGTTGAAAGCTAATTTAAAGAGAAAAACATTCTGACCAGTCAATGAAAATTAGATTTCTACTGTTCACTTTCATTTTTCTACATGTAATTACATGCTTTTTCTATACATAATTACAAATAACTGTCATTTTGTTTTACATCTTTTAAATGCTTACTGGGTATTTCTTTGTCTATTTTCTCTATTAATCACAAGCATCATGAGTGCATGAAATATATTGATTTTGCACAAATATGTTCCTTCATCATTATGGTTGAAGGCCATTGGGATCAAAAAGAGTGAATGAGTTGGTATTTCTCAATGATACACACATCTAAGGTGAATTAAGGGGGTGCATTGTTCCTGGGGTCCACTTGTTCAATGACAAAGTCTCTATCTCTGTTTCCCAATATTTATGCCACTTTATAGGCTGAGATCATGCTGTGACTCAATTTGTGCATCATCAAGGAGAATTACTGCCAACAGTATAGATACACCCGTGATTTTCCTCAACAGGCTGAATCCCCAGACAGTTAATCACTTGTTCCCTTGTTAGGGAGATGAAGAGTTTTGCCTGCCTCCTGGGGTATCTGTCTCTTGTCTGTGACTCTAAGTCCCTCCTGATTCCCCTTTAATCTTTCAAGTCCCCTCATGGCTCCCTTTGGCTCATATTAGAGGGTGCAATCCAAGAACCAGAGTTATTTGACCAATCACCTATTTGTCTGATTTGTTAATAGTTGTCTAGTAACAGTAATGACTTTTCTCCAAGCTGTGATTTTACCAAGAGCATGCAATACCATCCAGGGAATGCAACCCCAAATAACAGTGATGCTTATTGCAATTATTATACCCACCTCATACTAAGTAGAGCATGTTAGGGTTTTTCTTATCATAGGTACAGTCTTTGGAGAGGATGTTTTGGGGACTACCTTTCATTATTTCCACCTTATAGATACAGATATCAAAGCTCAAAAGATCAAGTTATCTAAGAAAAGTGAGCACTAGTAAAACTAGAACCTTGTTATCTTACTCAGTTGCGTTTCTGTTTTACAGTTTCCCCCTGCAACTTGATAACTTTTGACCACACACCGAAGAACATCCCGATTTGCTGTCTTGTTCTTTCATAGACTTAATCTGATGAGATCCTCTCACAGATGAAGGTGCTGGAATTGCATACTGCATTTTTCAGTGAGTAAGGTAAGCCTACAAATCTACTAGATCAGATCTACTGTCTGTATAAATCTTCATGGGCAGAGATAATAGGGAAAATGAATCAAGGAAGCCATTTCTCCTTTTACGTATTCAGAGCTTGGGCTTGAATGTCTTGAATAATTCTTATATTTTGTATGTACTTCATGCCCCCCAGATGTTATATGTCTAAACCTTATTGAGATGCTAATACAGTCTATTTCTGTATATTTTTATCATGTGACACAGGTAAAAGCACAAGGAATCATTAAGAGTGTGCTTTGAGCAAATTAAACTATTTTTTTTCCTTTCAGTAAGTGTGAAATAGTAGTTATCTTAACTAACGAGTTTCAACTTTATTTTTACTCCAGGAAGATACTCAGTTAAAACCAAATTTCACATGTGAAGAAAAAGGTTGGTAAAAATGTTTGAAATGGTTCCTAGCACAATGTATTATTTTTTCCTGGAATTTGAAAATCTATATTTGTGGTATTACGAGCAAGTCAGAGATCAGTACATAATCCAGAGGGTATCCTAGACACACTTCTCTGGCAAAGTGGTCCTCATGTCACTAATAGCGGGAGTGAATACTGTCCAGAATCGCCGTAGCCCCTGTCATGAGGCTCACCTGTCTGAGTGTCCTTCCGGTCCCCAGGCTCACTGGGAGACCACAGGACTAACCGCATCAGTCTGTCACTGCTGCATCAAGCATTAAGCTGAAAATTGCCACACCAGTCCTCGGCTCCTACTATGATGACCACACACACATTTTCTAGATGTCCAGATGTCTTTTTTAATGAATTTCTATGGTTTTACACTGTGGTGAATTAGTCACAATGTACTGCACCATCAAGTACAACGAAATACAACATAGACATTTTAGTCTCTGAACATGTTTTTATTGACCTGTCTTTCCGTCATATAACACTGTTCTTGACACACACGGAAAACTGTCACTTGAAAGACTTAATTCGAATTCACATTAATTTTCCTAAGCTATTTTTTTTATAAATATATATTTTTATTGTTATTTATGTCTTTTACATTTTGTATTCCCCTTGGGTAGCCCACCACCAATTCACCCGTGATCCATCTCCATGGTCCCTTGTGTTCTTTTCTATTCCATTTTGTGCCCTTTTCCTTCCCTCCCTCCGCC